>JABUQX010019855.1:40000-45000 GCA_015478945.1 Trachelipus rathkii
CGTTTAAAATTTCATATTTACCGTTTTTCATCGTCGCTTTCCTAAGTGTTTGTTAGTTTGTTGTTGAATCTTAAATCGCATTTGCTTTTCGCATAGAATCTTTCATGCTATTATGTATGCAAAGCAGCGTTGCCTTGTTTATTACCGAGGTAATTATAGCCTTTACTCACATATTCTTCTTTCTGTCAAGAAAGAAAAAAACAGTAAAATGTGTAAGCACTTCCTTGTCTGTAAATGTGATTACTTTTTATGACATTCACATTTACCAATCTTGATAAGCATAAGAATGTATTTAATTTTTTTTTTTAATTCAGAAATTCTTTTTTTTTTTTTTAATAATTGAAGGAAGGGGCTGACCTGTTGTTAGCTTATGTGCGAGTGCGCGATCATGCATAAATGAATAAATAGACTATATTATATTTTAAAAAAAAAAAATTACCGTGCTAATCATTTAAGGTAATTTCCAGAAACTATTGAATGAATTTACTAAGTTTGTGTGACCTCGGAAACTGTGCTGAACTTTCACAGATTCATACCCAAATCATATATATTATAGTATATTATAATATATAATATCTATTATATTATATATATATATATATATATGTATAGTATATATAATATATATATATATATATATAATATTATATACTACTCGTCAAAATTAAAGCACCACAAGGGTACGCGAAGGAAAAGTAGAAAAGGTTGAGGAACGCAAAGACACTTTTATTGGACAATTGATGTTACATGATGGATTCGCTCCCCCAGAACTCGTAGGTTTGATCGAGTGTGCGGGCCAAGGTGTAGCCAAAGGTCTCGCAGTAGTTTTGGGGTTCGGCGCTGCCAAGCACACCAATGTTGGTACGTACGACGACGGCCGTGGGGGGTGCTGGTCTGTCTCAATACCGTATATGAATCCTCTGGCACGAATTGACTGCCTTTAACCGTCCTGGCATGGTCTCGATAAGTGGCGGAATGTCCTGGACAGTGATTTGATCCCATCAGCGTCCGTGCAGTTTCCTGTCTCAAGTCGCGGAGGTCACGTGGGGGGTTGCAGCGTCGAATCGACGATTCAGGGATATCCACAAATGTTCGATTGGGTTGAGGTCCGGACTACTATGTTGGCCACTCCAACGCCGTAATTTGAACCGTCCTAAAGGTAGTCGTTCACACATTAGGCCTTGTGTGGTCTTGCATTGTCATGCATTAGGATGGAAGAGTCACCGATGCAGGGACATATGGCCCGACATATGGTTCAAGGGTGTTTGATATACCTTACGGCTGAAAGAGTGCCTCCTCGCAGATGTTGCACTCCGTAGGCAGCCTATAATGAGATGCCTCCAGACCATAACGCGACGCACCTCCAAAACGGCGGCACCTGCAGCACGATTGCATTGCGCCGAACCTGCTCCGTCGGGTCGTCGTATATCTCTAGCACACTTGTCGAGGCAGCACAGACACACTCTCGGACTCGTCCGTAAAGAAGCACCTTTGCCCAATCGTCAACCGTCCAATGGATTGTGTTCTAGGGCAAAATGCCAGTCGCGCCCTTCGATGTGCCTTGGTGTGCGGTGGACCTATGGCAGACCTCCAGGGCCGGTAATTATGTTGCAGGCTTCAACACACTGTATTGTCACTCACCCGATTGCCGTGTACCCCGCCAGCGTCTTGCAGATCAGTGGCGGCTCGTGCACCCAAACATGGGGAGGGGCACTTCAGATAGTATGATATATATATATTATTAAATTATTTATATATATATATATATTATATATATATATATATATATATATATATTATATTATATGATATATATATATTATATTATATACATATATATATTGTCTATATATATATTATATATATATATACTATATCTATTAATATAAATATATATATATATATATATTTATATAATATTATATATATATATATAATTATATATTATATATTTATATATATTATATATAGTATATTATTATATATATTTGTATATATATATATATTAAGTATTAATATATATATATTATATAATTATATTGTTATATTATATATATATATTATATTATGTAGTATATATATATATAGGCCAGCCTCTGGTATAGGCCACATCCATATCTCAAGACAACTACAGTACTACAGGGGGGAAAAAGACTACATTGTTGGAATCTGGTAAAATTTTTACCGAGAACTGTAAAAAAAAAAAATCTATCTCATAAAACACATGCTACAGGGAAAAGGATAAACATTTTTGGATCCTATGTATAATTTTGATTAGGAAATGTAATAAAATAAATAAAAAAATAAACAAAAATTGGCCTATTTTTTTTGGGGGGGGAGGCTGGAGCCGGCGGGGGACATAGTATGATATATATTATATATAAATGATATTTATATATATTTATATATATATATATATATATATAATATTATTATATATATATATATATATATATATATATATATATAATATATTATATACAGCTGCCGTCCAAATTAATTGGCGATTTTTCATTTAATTTCCAAACAACTTTACAAGTTTTTCAATGTGAAAATTAAATTTCAAATGGAAGGTATAATTATAAAGGTAGTAGTTAATTTTAATTAAAATATGGATAATAAACTATTTAAACAGTCTTATAATTTATTTTAACTAATATTTTGTGTGGCCTCCCTTATTCTCGCGAACCTTCTCCAAACGCTCTGGCATCGAGTCAACGAGCTTCTTGCAGGTTTCTGGCGTTATTCTGTTCCATTCTTCTTGTATTATTTCAAACAGATGTTCTTTATTTTTAGGCTTCTCATTTCTAGCTCTAATCCGTCTCTCAATTTCATCCCAAAGGTTCTCTATAGGGTTTAAATCAGGACTCTGAGAAGGCCAGGGTAGCATGACAAACCCTTCCCTTTGCAGTTTTTGGTATAGGCTTTTCATGGTTTTTGCGTTGTGTTTAGGATCATTATCTTGCTGATAAATAAAATTAGAAAAGTTCCCATGTAGTTTTTTTGCAGCAGGAAGAGCTATTTTTGTAAAAATATATTTAAATACAGTCTTATCCATTACTCCATTTTCATTCCCTTTTATCAGATGAAGTTTCCCAACCCCTTTTGAGCTGAAACCTCCCCAAATATTAATACTACCACCACCTTTTTTTACAGTTGGAGTTAAACATTCAAATTTATATTCTTTCCCAGGTCTTCTATTTACTATTTTCCGTCTTTTGTCACTTCCAAACAGCTCAAATCTACTCTCATCTGTCCAAAAAACTTTTGCCCAGTCATCGTCCTTCCATTGTTTATGTGTATTAGCAAATTGAAGGCGAGCTTCTATGTTCTTTTCTGATAATAGGGGCTTTCTTTTACTAATTCTAGCATGAATATCATTCTCACCAAGTCTTCTCCTAACTGTTTGACGACTTACCTTCGGTTCTCCCGTCTTTACAAGCTCTTTACTAAGATCATCTGCAGCCATGAATCTGTTTTCAATAGCAAGTAATTTCAAGTGTCTAACACCACGCTCTGAAAGAAGTCGTTTTCTGCCAGTGCGAGGCTTTTTATAAGTTTATAAGGCTTTTTATAAGTTAGGCCTTCTTCTAGAATTCTCTTTTTATGAAATCGGACTGTAGTTTCATGGATATTAAGTTGTTTGGCGATATATACATTAGAATACTTGCCATACTTAACTAAAGCTGTCAACTGCCCAAGTTCATACTCTGAAAGCTCTCTTGATTTTGGCATGGTTAAAAAAAGAAACTTTTAAAAATATTTACTACAAAAAATGCTTAACACAACCTCTTGCACCTTCTCTTTTCGAAACACTGAGGAAGAATTTCAATTTTAGCCGTTAACTTGTTTTTAATAGAGTTTTATTTTCGCATGTAATGAAAAATATAATTATAAATAAATCTATGGATGAAAATTACCCTTTATCTTTAAAAACATAAAAATTCATATTTATTTATAATATTTTTTACGAAAATTTTAAGTTATGTATATAGCTAAAAGATTGAAGAAGTTAAAAAAGGCACCATTATTGAACTCCACAAAAATTAAAAGCTGTCAATTAGTCTAAACTACTTGACTCTACAAAAATGATCTTTGACCATTTGAGCAAGGAAATTGTGAAGCACATCAAAATATTAATTTAAATAAATTATAGGACTGTTTCAATGCTTTTTATTACCAATTTTAAATTAATATTTCATTACTATTTATAATTACTCCAATTCCATTGAAAAAATTTAATTTTTACATTAAAAAAATTGTAAAGTAGTTTAAAAGCTTGTTGAAATAAAAAATCGCCAATAATTTTGGACGGCAGGTATATGTCGCTTCCAGTTCCCCCTTCCCCCCTTACAAGATAATGTTTAAAACAAAGTGACTCGAGTGACTCACTGCTCTTTTTTGACGAGATTAAAGCATATAATATTTTGGTATGAAAATGTGTGGGTCGCTGTCTACAGTTACCAGCTATAGTTCCGATCATTATTCGTTGTTGGAAATTTTAAAATATTTGAAATTGTTTTTGTGTGAAAAAAAAGTGTCTGACGTTTGATCCATATTGTGAAATTATTAATTAATTAAAGTTAATGAGCTATTTAAATTTCAGTGTAACTAAATTTTACCAGTGATTCCAAATGTATTCCTTTTCCCGTAGGCTTAGTTGTAAGGTTTTGAAGATTTTTTTTGTTTTTTTTTTTTTTTTTTTTTTTTTTTTTTATAATGATAAATTTTCTGCACTAAAATTGTACAGCATACAGCATTATCGAAACTTATTCCCTGTAGCTTATTGTTCGTATTTGTCTCTGGAAATTGTCGATCTTCTAGAGGGCTGACCATAATATATTGATGTATATTAGTATATATAGTTATGTTATATATATATATATATATATATAGGTATATTATATTTATATATTAGTATTATTATATATAAGTATATATATATATTATATATATTATGTAGTATATATATATGATATATATATAATATTATATTATAT
>JABUQX010019855.1:50000-53382 GCA_015478945.1 Trachelipus rathkii
ACCGGCGAATGTGGCGAATTTGTGGGCGATAGACCATGCCTCTTCTCTCTGACTATTGGTCCTTTGCCCTTCGCCATTGTCAGAGAATGTGGCGTTTAGAATATGAAGTAGCCCTTGATGAGAGTCTCGAGCGACAAGCTTTGATTTATAAATTTTCCCTCCTTCAGTATCTATTCTTCTTTCTGTGACCTCCTTTCTGGTTTTCTTTCCGATCGTTCTAAAGCACATTGTAACCTCTTATCCACGTTTATCCTTTAAGAACATAATAGCCGTGGTGTTCCTACAGGGTTCTTACATTAATCCCCAACTCTGTTTTCTACTTTTTTATTATGACTTCTTTCTATCCTTATCACCTAACTCCAGCCCTATACCAACAACTATACCTTTGCACTCACTCCTTTCACTTAAAAAAATGTCCTGCCTGACAGCAATTAACTGATAACTTATAGGAGGTAAGCCTTGGAGCAACCTCTATTATAGTTAACATCTGATTTTGCCCTTGAGTTTAAAATTATGAGAAAGCATGGTTATTTTTTAATAACTCAAAAATCCATAAATAAGTAGAGTAAAATAAAAGAGCTTGCTCACACAACAATGGCGTCGTTGCAAATTGAAAACAACGCTTATGAGTGTTGCCTTCTGTTCTTATATTCTTGTTTCTGCTCTCTCTCCTCTCTCTCTCTCTCTCTCTCTCTCTCTCTCTCTCTCTCTCTCCTCTCTCTCTCTCTCTCTCTCTCTCCTCTCTGTCTCGTCTTCTTCTCTCTCTCTCTCTCTCTCGTCTCTATCTCTCTCTCTTTCTATCTGGGTGTTTTTTCTCGTGGTCTTTCTTGGAAGGTTCTTATTATTTCTCTCTCTAAACAAGCTTCAAAAAAGATAGAAGTTCTGGGGAGCATTCAGAATTTTTTCAAGAAACCCCAGTTCTTTGCTCTTTATAGGGGGTGTCGCACACCCCTTTAGGACTATCCTTTTTATCAACTCTCCTGGTCTCACAAACTCTCTCCACTCTCTTTCTGCCCACCGAACTCTTACTGCTACTCTTACTCTTACTCTTACTCTTACTCTTACTCTTACTCTTACTCTTACTCTTAAACTTCTTACTCTTACTCTTACTCTTACTCTTACTCTTACTCTTACTCTTACTCTTACTCTTACTCTTACTCTTACTCTTACTCTTACTCTTACTCTTACTCTTACTCTTACTCTTACTCTTACTCTTACTCTTACTCTTACTCTTACTCTTACTCTTACTCTTACTCTTACTCTTACTCTTACATCTCTATCACTATTACAATGAACACTGCTCTTCTGAACTTTTCATCCGTAAACCTCCTCCTCTGATGAGAGCTCATCAGTCTCATCCTCTCTATATAAAACTCTCTGACCCCAGACTTAATAACTATGCTCAATCTCACATGAACTCCACTGGTAACGTTTGGAACAGACTCCCTTTACATATTATTGCAACTTGCTTAGATTTTGCATACTTTCAAACGCCATGTATTGGGGCATGTCGGCCTTTCAATTGACCTTACCTAGGGTATTTTCTCAATACCTGTGGAATTAATTTGATTTTTTTATAAGGTAAATTTTGGTTTTAATTCGAAATAAAAAATAACATGAGAAACTACCAGTGTTTACAAATACATATTATCAATTGTAATTAAAAATTGCTTGTTTTATTTATGTTAAAAGAAAGACTGGTTTTTTAAAAGGTCACGAATAGAAAGAGTTATAAGGGATAAGTTTTGCTTTTGTTTCTAAGCTTATTTCTATACTTCTACTACTTACTACTACTACTACTACTAACGTACGTACTAATACTTAATACTACTACTAATAGATATTAAAGAATTAATAATTAATGAATAATAATATAATAATAATAATAATATATGAATAATAATAATACTAATAATAATAATAATTAATAATAATAATAATAATAATAATAATTAATAATAATAATAATTAATAATAATAATATATAATAATAATACTAATTAATAATAATAAATAATAATAATAATAATAATAATAATAATAATAATAATAATAATAATAATAATAATAATAATAATAATAAATAGATAAATTAATAATAATAATAATAATAAATAATAATAATAATAAAATATAATAATAATAAGTAAAGTAATTAATAATAATGAATAATAATAAATAATAATAATCAATAATAATAATATAATATAGATATAATAATAATATATAATAATAATCATAATTGATAATATAATAATCAATAATAATAATAATAGAATAATGAATAATGACTAATACTTTTTATTCACTTAAAATTTTAACAAAATTACCTAATATTATAGAATTCCAAAATTAATAATAATATTTTTAACTGAAATGGGCGCGGGGGATGACTACCGTCCTATGAGGTAATGTTTCTTTTTCATACAATATTCAATTATTATACCAAATGCCTGAATACTCTTAGAAACTTCCTTCCTAAACCGGCCGTTTAATGCAGACCATTTCATGTAGAATTATATTAATTATATTTAATTATGTAGAAAGTATATATATATATATATATATATAATATTCTATATATTATGAATATATATATATATATATTTATATATATATATATAATATCGATAGTATATATATATATATTATATAGGGGGTATATATCGTATATTATATATATAGTATATATAAGTATATTATATATATTATAATATATATATATATATATTATATAGTATATATATATATATATTATTTATATATTAAATATATATATAATATATATTATATTGTATATATATTATATATATATATATATATATATATATTATATATATATATATATATATATATATATATATATAATAATATTATATATATATATATATATATATATATATAGTATATTATTTATATATATTTTTTATATATTAATTATCTTTATATAATATATATTATATATATATATATATATTTATATATATATATATATATATATTAATATATATATATATATATATATATAGTATATATATTATGAATAATATGTATATATATATAATATAATATTAAATAACAAAGCAATTAAGTGACAAGCAACTGATTTTAAAGAAAATGATATTAATATTAATACTAATAATAATTTATAATAAATAAATAAATAATGATATAATAATAATAATAATATATATAATAATTAATAATAATAATAATAATCAATAATAATAATAATAATGAATGTAATATAATAATAATAATGAATATATAATATAATAATGAATAATATTTAAAATCAATAATCCCAGTTAACCAATAATAAATAATAATAATAATAATAAAATAAAAATATCTCATAATAATAATAAATAATAATAATAAT
>JABUQX010019856.1:0-7500 GCA_015478945.1 Trachelipus rathkii
GCCTCTGCACTACTTATATCTAGGGCACTACACATTTTTCATTCTTCAGGTAAGCAAATAGTAGCTGCTATATAATACTACCTTTCAAAACTGTTACAACTAAATACCATAAAAGAATTCATTGGTTTGGTTGCCTTGGAGATTAAAGATTACAATAGAAACACAACTCTATTCCAACACTTAAGAATTATTTTCACATATCACTTACATGAAGAATAACATACTAATATCTATGGGCAAGACTAGAATTAGATCACTTTTCTCCACATTCTTCCAATACAGATAAGTAAATATTTTAAAATATTGAAAATATAACAAGGAATAGTATATATATTAATATTACCATAACTTTACAGAAACAGCATGAACAATAACATGCAGCGCGACATAGAATCAAAGAAATACAAAAATAAATATATCAAAGTAGAAACCATGAGAGTTATTTAGTTTCATTAAGTCGTATCACGTGTCTCACCTGTCATACACTCAATGTCTGTTGTCAAAGAATCACCGTAGATTGATAGTGACTAAGAGAGTACCTGTTATTGATCACAACGCAATACACCTCAATTAAAATTTCCCCGTGAGTAATTTTCGCCACTATGTTGGCGCGCGTTAACCAAAGTATATTACCTACAGTATACTTATTCGAACATTTAATATTTAATATTGGCTGTCTCACTTTTGCTGTAAAACAAAATTAAAAATACTTTCAAAACCTTTATTATAATTATAGGAATTATTTATTAATAATACAATTGGAGTATCTGGGGCGGTTGTAGATATCTGAGTAGTTCTAAGGTATCAAGAAATGAGGTAATGTAACTGAAATAGATAAAGAGAATAATTAGTGAAATGAGAGTATGAACAGCAGTCTTTTCAACTGTTGTAACTAAGTAACCTAAAGACATGATTGGTTTGGTTCCTTGGGATTTAGTTACATACTTCCTCTTCCAGGAACTTTTATCATTAGATATCTGCCCTCTGTTTTTAGTATCAGAATGAGGTATGTATGAAATAGATAAAAGAGATCATTAAGTATAATTATGAAATGAAGAGTAATGAAAACAGAAAATTAACGAGGTTCCAATATCATTAGATTGCACTGTTTGTTAATCAATGAAAATTATCGAGTATAGATAATAAAGACATGCTAAGTTTGCACGAGAGGTGGAGCTCGGCTCGATTTTTAATAATAGAGATTTTCTAATACCAGGATATACTCTAAAAAATATTAATAATGAAGAATAATGAAAGCGGAGAAATGGTGCACTTCCTCTTCGTCTTAGGCAATAGAAGTTAAAGGAGAGTCCTCTCATAATATTCGAGTTAAAAACTCCCAGAAAATATCAGGACTCTTCACTTTTTTTGTGTATATTAATGTTGATTAGTTTCAACAGATATCCTGAGTGGTATATAATCTATTCTAGAGTATATATTGGTTTTTTATATATTTTTTTTTTTTTTGTTTTATATTTAACACTCACCGTGAAATAACTATGAACAAGCAGTCTGTGGCAGTAGAGCCTATCTTGTTGTATAAAAGGCATAAGGGTATGTCCTTACACGACACAAGAAGTTAACAACTATATAAAAGACAATTAGTGGATGATCATCCGAAAAATACTGGTACATTGTGCTGTTCAGTCGCTAAAGCTTGAGCTTGTCGTGATTGCATATTCACAAGTGCACTGTCAGGTAGAGTGCATATACAGATAAAATGTTTCGCTCAGGCTAACATTGTTTCTTTGAAGTAATCAGAAACTTATGTAAGAGCTTAACTAATTCTTTAATCATAATCCTGAACTAGGATGGAACAGTATAAACGAGCAAAGCGGTGAAAAGGAGAGCCAACACATATTATTTGATATATGTAGTTATATTTTTTAATCTATTTTATATTTTTATATTTCGTAATGAAATGATTACTATAGGTACACAATTTTAAACACTCATTTCGAGTTGAGAGCGGGTACTTTTTGCGTAATTCACTCTAAATGTCAGTATTCCGATACTATATATCTTTTCTAATCTCTTCATTATATTCTATATATTAGAGATACAGATAACATGAAATAATTTAATATTTTATTAGTAATCAGAAATTTATAGATAAACCATTGATATAAATAGAAAAAGAGTAAATAATTTAGTGGAATACAGAAAAATGTGAACAATATACATATTTATTCAACTGAACTAAGATCAGGACATAATATATATAAAGACATTTCAATTTAGGTTTGTAGGTTCTTTGGCGATTATTTAGTAGCAACACTCTATTTACTTTACTTTATATACAGGTAACTATATTTATTAAATCATTATAAATTATACTGCCCTCTATATATATATATATATATTTATGTTATAGTATTTTAGTAAATAGTCCAGAAAATGAGAGTATGATATATGACTATATATATATATAATATATATATTATATATATATATAATATATTAGTAAAAATAGATTTATAAAAGTCGCAACTCTTAGTATTTATGCACATTAAAATAATCTGAAATTAGTTTCCAGTCAGAGAGCACCACCATTATCTAGTTGCATTCTTTTAATCTTTCTCCTATTTTTTAGCACTCACTTGAGTTTATCTGTAGATTTTTAAAATGAAAAATCGGATAGGGAAAGACTGGACATCATTGTTTTGGTTCCTTGGAGATTTAGTACACACATACTATTAGCTGATTTTATCAAATGTAAGGGAAGGAAATAATTTAAACTATTTGTCATTCCTTTATAGTACATCTTCATTTCTGCTACTACCCATCATGTCACAGATTAAATATATAGCATACAAGTAGTCAGATCGATAGGAAAATTAATATGCTAAACTGCGAGATTTGTCTTCAAACTGTATCAAATTTTCAGGGCTGATTTTCGTAGAACACGCAATTGGAGTCACTTACTGCTAGACCAATGTACAGAAACGTTATTGACTTCTTCCTCAATCCAATGAAATATCTGGTCTCCTTCTTTAAATAGCAGTTTCTATGAACATATGCTATAATTTACCTTATATCCTTGTAAACACGTAATTGGGCATAGCACTTCCAAAATTCGGTAATTTCTGTTTGTTTGTCTATAAAATATTTAAATAAAAAATAACACTTCCTATAGTATGAAATCGAAAGCCATATTATTATTATCTATGTTACCATTTTTAGCTGTCCAATTCAATTCGTCAAGCACGAAAGTAGCACGTACACCTACAGACATTCCACACACACACCATAAAGGACATCATGTTTGGTTCGCTGTGGCGATTTAGTACAAACTTCCTTCTTCTACAGAACTTTATCATTCAGATATCTGCCCTCTTTGTTTTTAGTATCAGAATTAGGAATGTAATGAAAATAGATAAAAGAAGATAATTAGTGAAAATGAGAGGAAATGCACAGCAGTCTTTCACCTGTTGTAACTAAGGTACATACCCACAAAACACAACATCTACACGAGCGCACGCACTACGAGCGTTCACTTGACAGATCCACATAGGCAGTGAGCGGCGAAAAGTATGATTTTCGACACCCTCATTTCTACAAGGAAGCTAGTTAAGGCTCAACCCTCAATATATCACCAACAACCGCCTAATCAACCTACTAAGTGTAGTCGATTTAACTACTCCAGCTTATATAGTAATACTATTAAGTTAGCCACTAAAAACTTTGAGTTACTTAAAATTATATTAAAATATATTTAGCTGTGAGGAGATAGTGTAGAATCATTATAATATGCATGTGAGAGAAAGATAAGATAGTACTGTAACACAACACATGTGCTATCATCTCAACTTTGTGTTTGTTTATTTTTTTTTTTTTTTAGAAAATCTACAATGGTGACTCACAATAAAGACATCACAGTTGAGTCAGTGTAGGTTATACCTGATGGACAACACACATAGCAAAGACAACAAGTCACTCTATTCCTTTCTTTGTTCTAGTCTCCTAGAGGTTTAGCGAAATGGGATAGTAAACCTTATAATCGGCAATTGTTTTCTATAAAAATATCCTGCGTAACGACCTTGTGTGTGAAAATGTACAAAACAAAGTTTTCCCAATAAAATTAATTTTTAGTGTATTTTGTAACTCTAATGTTTATTTTATTCGCGAAAAGAATAAGTAAGATACTAATATTCTTTAAATTATCAAGAAAATAAAATATTAGCTATAAAGCGAACGAGGAAAAAAATGTAGCATAGAATATTTAACATGTTTACATATCGAGTCAAAGTTTTACTTTTAAGTCTGTATATTACTATGTTAACAACTTTAAATAAATATATCTATTAGTGGTATGGTTCATCATTTGTAAGCATAGATTTATAGATTTTAAGAAAGCGCACGTTTATCACCGCTCGGTCACACTACCTAATTCTCAGTAGTAACTTCTTATCATTTGGCGAAGATTATAAGTTCTATGCACCCTCAATATAATTATTTTATTAAGTATCAGAAATGAGGGTAAGTGTATATTGAATGTATAAATTATGATGACATATCCAACAAGGAAGATATAATGTTCATGAGATGAGAAAATGGACGAGTCACTTTTAATCTATAGACTTTGAGACTATCTAATCTAATCCTCGAGCGATGTTCGATAATGACCTTGATATCTCTTTACCATATAATAAACATATCATGATTTGATTTGTTATTGTATTTACTGCGATTTTAGTTACTATAACACTTCCTTCTTCTACTAGGAACTTATATCATACATATTATATCTCAGTACTACTCTTATATTTTTAGTATTCATAAGAAAATGAAGGTATGTATATATTTGAATATAGGTAATAAGGAGAAGTAATTTTAAAGTGAAATGAGAGTTATGACAGCACAGTTTCTAAAATGTGTTATAACTAGTTAACTATAAAGACACATTGGTTTGGTTCCTACTTAGAGATATTAGATACACATAACATATATATATATAAATAATTATAATCCATTTTTCTATTACAGGAACTATATCAAAATATCAGTACCCTCTTGTTTATATAAAGTATCAGAAATGGGGTTTGATATTGAGAAAATAGTAAAAATTAAATTAATTCTTTGTTATTAGATTTGTTGCCAATATATAAGCCTAGTATAAAATATAGTTATACTTTACAATTAGGGCTGGACCTACAACAACAGATGTGAAGGGCATATTAGACAGGGTTGGGATTTTTTGGATTTTTGAGAAAAAAAATAATTTGTGATTTTGGGATTTTTGGATTTTTTGGATTTGTTGAGAGAATCGTAGACCGTCACGCGAATGTAATACTATTATGAAAACATAACTTATCTTTTTTAAGTTCATAATATTATTTTGACCTAGAGAAAAACCCTAATATCTGAGTTACAACATACAATCCCAAAAACTTTAAGGGTCTCCATATTTGCCACAATTAACATAAAATTAAAGAATGGTAGCAACACTAAAAAATGCATGTTCCTTCACTAGTTGTAATATTGTTGAATATTACATCAGAGTGTAAAACAACCGTGTTTAAAAACATGAATTTTTTGTTACATCTCTTTATAGTTTAGAAAAGTAACCAGAGTAGCCTTGCTTTAAATATTGTTTCTAATGTGTCATCTAATGAAATCAAATCATTTAAGTATCCAAAAAAAGATTAAAAAATAATATATAAAAAAGGCAAAAAACGTCAAAAAAATCAGAAACTTCAGATGAGCCAAGAAAAATCAAGTTCTGTATTGAAAATATCAGGCTGAAAAAAAAATTCTAAAATTGATTTTTTCTCGTGCCTCCGGCCTGGAGGATATAAGCAATATAGTACATGCAGATGAAGAAGAAATTAACGAATATTTACAATGGGATACATCAGAATTAATAAAAGAGGTAGATAGTCGGTGGGAGTCATTGCAAGCTCCACCAGAGGATTTTAGGGAATCTTTACCCACTAATAGAGTGTTTGAAGAATATATTCAGGCATTTTCTACCCCTGTAGTAGGATTACCTATTTTGGAGGAAACAGAGACAGAAACTTATCTGAATAGGAGACAGGATGAACAGAAAGAAAATTCTCCTCCTGACGATTTGTCCTTCGAAGGGTTCGAAGGTATTAATGATTTATTTAAAAATAGATTAAGCGAATTAAAGTCACAGAGACTGGACAATGATCGTCCATATACCCGATCGAGGGGGCATTGTCCAGAATTACCACTTGTATTTCCGGATATGTTAGAACGAAAGCGAAAAAAAATAAATAAATAAATAAAAATAGAAATAAAATAATTAATTATTTAGGGAAAATTAAAGTAAATTAAAAGTTATCAAACTGACTAATATAAATTAGTTTTTTTCTTTTTCTTTAAAGATTTTGGTCCTGGGCCATTTGTGGGTGTGGGATCTAAAGAACGCATATACAAATGAATTGCTGCCTGGAGCCACAGTAGTATTCGAATCTTACCCGGGGAAGAACCTGGCTTGGTTCCATGATATGGTTGAGGACATTATAAGACCACACTATACGCACCTGCTCATTTTCACACTGATCCCCGAGGCATATAATAAGACAAGATTATCCGTTCCTGGGCCTTTTAACCGACCTGAAGGTTATTGGGTTGAAACCGCTAACTTTAGTTATCAAAATGAGGACTTCGCGCAACGGTTCTCACGGTTCTCACAAAAATGTGCCCGCATAAACCCCCAGATGCAGGTTATTTTGGGGATTCCGCCGTTCCTTGATCTGGTGGAATATAACCGGCGACGAGTGAGTGGGTATCCGAGGAGAGTGCAGGATGTGTACAACGGAGCACCGGAATATTCGGATAGAGTTCTGCATGCGCAAGCCAATCGAATGCATGCCCATATCCGACAGTTACGACGATCTATTATAACATGGCACAATAAGTGCTCATTTCCGGTGATGTACGCAGCTTCTGAGGTAACTGGTCAGAGGCCAAACATCAAAGATTTCATGGAGGGAAAGGTGTACACCCTGGGGGAGCAAGGGTTCTTAAGGGATGGGTTGCACCCGGGACAAGCGGTGAGCCGAAAAATATTTATAAGGATGCGATCTCTGGGATTTTTCGGGGAAGAAATGAGGTCGGTGAGTGCAGAGATAACATCCGCGGCCCCCGGAATTGTGGTAACTCCTGAAGTTACCACTCCTGCCAGCCGAGAGGTGCCGAGCTTTGTAGAAGAGATAGAAGAGATGGTGGTGGTGAGCGAAGCTAGTGAGGAGGAAATAATCAGTAGACACGTGTTGCCGCATCAGCCCACCGATGATGTTTCTGTGGCGGGGCCAAGTTCTGAGCAAGTGGCTCAGCCCGATTCTGTTGATGTTCCGGGGGTGCAGATAGAAGCTGTTGTCCCTCGAGCCCAGAGTCACTCCCCAATAAGATTCGGGGATTTTGATCAGGACACCATCAGCGCAACATCAGCTGTGGTGGTAGAACGCAGAAGCCGTACAGTTACCAGAAGAACAAGAAGTACTCCTTATCGGCGACCTGCCTCAACTCAGT
>JABUQX010019857.1:0-7500 GCA_015478945.1 Trachelipus rathkii
TTTGACAGCACACGCACACGCACACCGCACACGCACAACGCAGCACGCACACGCACAACGCAACACCGCACACCGCACACGCACACCACGCACCACACACATACACACATCCCAATAATTTTCCTATCAAACAATACACACACACACACAATGGACCCTTTTCAGTTCGAGCTCAATGAGTGAAACTGCCCGAGATGTTTGAGACATACTCCATACCGTCTCCTACAACATCCCCAGAAAAAGGAAGCACCTGGGTTTGAGTAAGATAATTCATAAATGGCTTCAGTGCACTCAACCTCTTGGAAGCTTTTTAGAAGAAGCAATGTGATTCTTTCAAGAAATATCACGCTAAAATTAAACACTAATATTATCAGTGAGGGCGTGACAGTGATGGAACGCAAGAATTGAGTTGCGTGTTTTTCGGGAAAAGTTACTTTATAGTATCGCGTTGGAAGATGGCTTCGAATAGCAAAAATGAGGAAAAACGATTTTTTTTTGAGGTAGTGAAAAGACGATTCATGTGATTCGTGCTGCCCCAATTAAGATTTAGGTCTTAGAAATATCAGAGGTCAGTTGTTTCAAGACCCTCCTTTCTAGCATGAGTTAATTGTTGTTGGGTAAAATGAATAATGAAGGATGAAGTCGTTGGTATAGGAGTATATTTGTGATGATGTAACAGAGATGTCATTAATGAAACATAAATAAAGAGTTATAGATTTGACAGAACCATGAGGAATAAAACTGTTAATTATTTTAAAGGATGAACGGTGGCACTTTACAACAGCTGCCATGGAAAGATCGGAAAGGAAAGCAAAGCTTTGTGACACCTCTATCGAAGGCATTCGATATATATCCAGAGCCACAGCAAAAGGCTCACCGAAATACCGAAGTGCAGAGGAAGAAGAATCAAATTAAAGGGAAAGAAGATCACCTGTAAAGCTTTTCTTACGAAAGTCATACTACCTATCAGAGATAAGGTTAGAAGAATTGAGATGCTTCCAAATCTTCCTCTAAAGGATAGATTCGATATTTTTGGAAAGAACGTAAGCTAAAACCATAGAACGATAGCTAAAAGGATCAGAGTTGTTCCTCGTGTTTTTCACAAGGTGGATTTGAGTACGTTTCAAGCAGGACAAAAATAAAGATCGGAGTGGAAAGACAGAGATGAAATAATTTACCATGGTAGGATGCAACTCGCAGGCCTCAACAAACAGGGTACAAGTTTTGAGAACCACGAAAGGGATAGCAACAGAACCGTATGTCTTCTTAATGTTAAGCTGAGAGAGAACGAAAATAAAGTTCATAGGAGAGATTACGATTTTAGACATAAATGAGATTGATAGGGATGGAGAAGGAGGAATATCACTAGAATCTTCTAAGGTGGAATTAGAAGCAAACATTTAAGAGACGAGTTCAGATTCAGCATAAGGTAAAACGATTGCTTTGCCCTCGAAACATACTAGATGAGGGATACAAGGAAAGAGCAAAGTAGGGGTTAATATTTATCGTAAAAATGTCAGAAAGAACGATAGGAAAAGGAGTCAGAAAGATTTTTGAAATTACTATGGAGAAAAGAGTATTTATTGTTACGGAGAATAGATTTAGCGTTATTTCTGGATGAAAAATAAAGAACTTGAGTTTCTGAAATTTGAAGACGACTGGAATTCATGAAGGCGGCGGCCTCTGGGGAACGAAGTAAACAAGAACTAATCAGAGTTATAATAATTAAGGTTTGGATGAAGGTTTATATATTAAAAGCACAAGAAAGTAGTACTGGGAAATACTTCCTCCCATGCCTGAAGCGATCCCCTTCATTATTCTTTCTGTGCACTCCGAGGGACTCCTCCCGCTGTAGCACTAATCATTCCAAGAAAAACTAAAGAAGAATGACCAAAAATCCTACCATTTTTCTGCACCAAAATGTCAAAAATGTTTCCTCGCGAAGTCGTTGGTCTTTCTTAATGTATACTTGAAGGGATAGAGCAGGAATCTGAGATCAGACGATCGGAAGAATCCACAGGAAGAAAGAGTGTAAAAGTATAAGAAGATGTACTAGAAGATAAGAAGATAAGGAAAGGTAAAGAATGCTGGCTTCATCCCCAAGACGTTCATGGATACGGGTAGGGAGCTACACCATCAACTCAAGCTTATTTTAGATATTATATATATATATATATATATATATATATATATAGTTTATGTCTATTTTAGATGTTTATGCTCTATTTATTGTAGTTTATTTTTTATATTAATTTTATTATGTGTTACTCATTTTAATATATATATTATATATAGTATAATAACTATTATCATAATATATACTTTATATATTAATATCTTATATATATATATATATATATGGATGATATATATAGTGAGTATATATACTATATATATCTATACTATATATTATATATATATATATATATATATATATATATATATATATATAATGTTTTAAGAACCAGAAGAAATTCATTGTCGGTGGAGATCACTGAAATCATTTAATATGATGAATTAGGAGAGAGGAGCAGAGAGAATGTGAGAGAAGAGAGAATGTGAGTGAAGGAGAGAGATGTGTTCTATTTTGGAATTTAAAGAGTCGATGAAATTTGGATTGTTAGTGGAGTATTAGGTGGATAAACTAAACAAGTGAATTTAGCAATAGATTGGCAAGAGAAGCTCACCAAACAAAGTAGTAAATTCATAATACTCCAATGTAACAACTCAAGAACATGCTATTTCGTTGAGCACTTATTTACACCAATTGTCTTTGGCTGAAAATTGAGGATAGAAACAATAGGAGTGATTGGGATATTAAGATGGAAACCAGGAATGCCTTAAAAATTAATGAAAAACACCTTGGACAAGGTTGATGGAGATGTCGTGGTGACACCAACATGATCACCGGAGTCCAATAACTCCCAAGAACTGAAAGGGATGCTAGCCACCCAAAAGGTAATATGTTTGAGTATCTGCTTGTAAATGTGTGTGGGTTACGAAAAGAAGGTGTAGGGTGGTGGAAGTCAGAGTGCTCCAGTGTTGCCAAGAGTATGCTAGAAATACATTCTGATGAGGTTATACACGAAAAGAATTAACCAAAGAGCAACGATGTAAAGGGACATACTATACAAACTTAACACTCAGTAGGTTTTGCCCAATCGGGAGTACTTTCATATCTTCTGACGACACTGCGTTCTCTGATATATAAGAGCAGAGCAGCATGGGTATATATGATATATGATATTAGTGGCTGTGTATATATGATATGGTATAGAAAAAGAAGAAAGAGTTGAAAGATATATATATATATTATGGTATATATATAAAGAGAGTATAAATATATATATATATATATATATATAGTTATTATTATTATTATTGGTTATTATTATTATTATATACATATTGATTGCCATATTATTATATATATATATATATATAGAGCATATATATTATAAAGTATATATATATATACATGTCTATATATGATGTTGTATATATATATATATGTTATTATTATTATTATATATAATATATTATTATTATATATATATTATATATATATAGTATAATATACATATATTATTATTATATTATATATATTATTATATTATTATTATACATATTATATGTATATTAGCTGCATATTGTTATATATATTATATTATATATATATTATATATTAATAAAGATATATTTATATATATATATATACATATATTATATATATATATATATATATATATATATATATATATATATATATTCATATGTGCATCCACTTGTATATTTCAATATGAATAAGAAAGTTAAAAATATTTTCTTTCAGAAAAAGAAGAACATTTGTTTAGTCTGAATACAAGGGTTTCTCAAAATAATCTGCATCGGAATCATATTTTTATGTACGATTTCTCTTCGGTAAACAGATTTGATGTACGCACACAGAGCGTGTATTTATTATTATTCCGACCCTCGAAAGTAAATAATATATTATAAAATGTTTGGTAATATAGTATATACGATATGTTATATATATATATGATAAAGGTAAGGCAAGATATATATATATGGCAGTATATGGTGATACAGATATAGTAATATTATTATTATTATTATTATATAAGTTATTGATATATATGCCTACATATTACATATTGATATATGGTTGTTGCATATATATATACATATATATTATATATATACAGCAAGGTTAAGATAATATATATATATTATATTATATATTATAAGTATATATATATGTATTTATATATATATGTAATAAAGATATATTATTATTATTATTACATATTATGTTGATATATATATATGTACATATGTATAATGTAAGATATATATATATGATACTGTATAATATAAAGATTGCAGCATATATATAGATATATAATATAATATATTATACATATATATATATATATACATACATACATATTATTAATACATTATATTATTATTATTATTAAAGGCTCTGTAGATATTGTTACTGCTACTGCTATTAAACGAGTGATTATAAAATTATATAAATGTTAAAACATATTTATTATATATATAGATATATATATTATACATATTATTATTATTATTATATACATATATATATATATAAATAGAAATATAGATATATTATTATTGTTATACATTATTATACATGTAAAACGAAGTGATTGAATAGATATAACACAATGATATACTTAATAGATAAGATAACATATTACATTATATACATATAATATTATTATTATACATATATTATTATATATTATTATATTATTACTTATAGATATACATTATATATATATATATAGTATATATATAGTATATGTACAGTGTTATTATTATTATATTATATTTATTCTGTATATTATTATCTATTATTATTATTATTATATATAAGTGAGCAAGAAGATATTATTAGATATTATTATTATTATATATTATATGATATACATATACATATATTAAGTTATATATATATATATATATGTGATATATTAATAATATTGGTTATGATATTATTATTATATTGGTATGGGTATAAAGATGAGGTATAGAGGTATGAGTAAGATGAGTTATATATATAGATATATATACAGTATACATATATGTATATATATATGTATACAAGATATATATATATATATAAAATTCATATGGAATTATGAACTTATATAAGTTTGTATCATGTGTCATATGAGATTTAAATAAATAATTAAGTGACTAAGTCTAAATATCTTTAATGGGTGCAACTCAAGCTCTCTCTCTCAATTTTTATTATGTAAAACAAACTTCAAAGGCTCATTCTCTCTCCAGAAAGCGTTGTATAACACAGCGGTCTGGCCACGTACTAATCGCCAGGCTCGTGCGTCGTTGTAAATGCCAGCTTCCGAAACACCATGCACTTTTATGCAAACATCAACGCTAATTCGTTGTTTTGTATTGATGATATATATGTATAGTAGAGATAGAAAGAAGATATACAGTATTATTATGATATATATTACATATATATATATATGTTATTATTATTAATATATATATTATTATACACATATATTATATACATATATTATTACATATTATATTATTATTATATTATTATATATTATTATATGTATATTATTATTATATATATATATATATTATTATTATTATATATATATTTATTATTATTGTTATTAGTTATTATATTATATATATTAATATATATTATTGATATATATATATATGGATGTTATTAATATTATATATATACTACATATATATATGTTCATATATATTATATATAATCATATATATATATTATTATATATATATATATAATATTGTTGTTGCTTGTTATTGTTATATATTATTATTATATTACATATGCATTTATTACATACACACACATATTATTATTATTATGATATATATTGTTATATTATTATTATATATATATGATATAGATATATTACATATTATTATTATTATATTAAAGGATATAAATTATAGCATGTAATAGATATATTATATACATGTAGCATATATTATTATTATATTATTATATTTATTTTTATATAAATATATATTATTACATATATATATATATTATTATTATTATTATTATTATTACATTATTATTATTACATATTATTAGATATTATTATTATTATTATTACATATACATATATATATATATTATTATTATTATATTTGGTTTTAGAAGGATAGGAGAAATATATATATATATATATATTATTATTATTATTATATATTTATATATTTGTCTTTATATATATATGTATTACATATTATTGTAAATTTGATGTACAATGTTAAATAAATAAATACATATTATTATTATTATTATTACATATTATTACTATTAGCAAGAAGAAAGAGTATATATGTTATTATAGTATGGTGGTAGAGAGAGCATATATATGTATAGTAGGTATATATATATATATATATATATATATTTAAAATTTGTGCAACTGTGGTTCTCTTTTAAATTTGACAACGGTTTTCATAGGTATAACAACAAATCGATTAATTTTCCTAAAAAATCGATTTTTTTAAGAATCTGTTATACTCAACTATTACCAATAAATATTTCCGTGAAACACATAATAAACAGAAACATATAATAAACTAATTTACACAAATTAATTGAAATAACACTGCCAGAGACACTCCAAACTCGCTTTCACGAGAGCACACCGTGATTGGAGACATAATTATTTATATTTATGAGTGTCCTCAAATGTCGACATTTGAAAAAAATAAAGTTAAATTACATAATACATCATCTGTAGAAAATCATGTATAAAATGACTTATAAATAACAAAACATAAAATGAAAAAGATTATGAAAGAGTATAAGGAAATTCGTAGAAAAAAGACGAGGTGTTAATTATATTTAAAAGGATATCATACGCCTGGCAGTGTCGCGGAAACATTTAAAAGTAACAATGTTACGTCGCAAATACGTTGCATTTGGAACGAAAAAGCGTACATCACATAAGATGTAACAGCAATGTCACGTATACGATTATGCGATGCGATTTCCAGCGCGACGAACATTAACGTCGCCAGGATATATCCGCTGCAACTGTCTGTGCTATATGGCATATGCGCATATAACATATGGTAAAAACACATACTGACATATAAGAAGAAGGTTGGTTATTATTATATATATATAATCTATTAAATAGATCTATGGATTTTTATCCATGCCCATTTTCAGATACATATACCATATAAGGATGGCTGGCTAGCTGCTGGGTTGGCTGGTTAAGGTTGTTGCTGGGCTGCTGGCGGCTAAGGCATATATTGTTATAGCGTGGGTTAGTTATATATATACATAGCATATTAAAACATTACTACAAGGTTGCTGCTACATATATATATTATGCTATAAGCATATATATATATATTAAGAGCATATAGTTATATAGTATATATATATATATGTTATATTAAGGTTATTATTAT
>JABUQX010019857.1:12500-15000 GCA_015478945.1 Trachelipus rathkii
AGGATTATGAACGGAATTGAAACGATCAAACAGACTCCTGGAACATTTGAACGGGTCCGACAATCTATGAGAAGACGCCTAGACGCTTGCATTGGGAACAATGGAGGTCATTTTCAACATCATCTTTAGTCTTTTGATATCATTTGTAGGTGCTTTAGAAACAGTATGTTTATGTACAAAATTAAACCAATAATACAATAATAATATGTTTATTTACACCTCCTATTCCGAATGAGCTATTCGTTCCTCAAATACTTTTAACGTCATTTAAATTCTAGAATTTTGCACAACTTATTTGATTCCTTGTAGATACAAAGATACATTTAGTGTTGTTTACATCCAGACTGCCAGATCGGAAAACTACATATTACGTCATACCTTATAGGAACATTTACCTTTATTTTTGCTTTTCTTATCCGTTCCAAAAAATTTTATTATAATTTTGAATAAATCTTATATATATATATATATATATATATATATATATATATATATATATGGTATATATAGCAAAGATATATATATATATGTTATATATATATATATATATATATATATATATATATATATATATATACATATATATATAGTAAGATATATATACATATATATATATATATATATCGTTATGTTGCATTAAGAAAATTATGATAGAATACAAAAATTTGAGTCTCAATTTGCAGACATTTTGTCTCTCTCTCTCTCTCTCTCTCTCTCTCTCCTCTCTCTCTCTCTCTCTTAATATATTTTTACTTTATTATAAAATTTTTCAAACAATAAAAATTAGAACAAATATAAAAATTGTAATTGATGTAGAAGTTATTTATCATAGCAATTACAATATTTCTGAATCAGTCACTGAGGGATTTATCTGGTACAAAAGGAAAAAGAAATTATTGTATCTGGAAGGAAGCAAATAAAATGGCTGCTGTAATACTTGTTGACAAAGATGAGATATTCTTTTAAGGGGCCCGGGGTTGCTTCTCGGTTAGAGTGGTAATTTTAATTCAACTGGATATAGTTGCTGGTCGGTGTCACCCTGGAAATTGTGGGATCGGCTTAGATTAAGGGAAGAATGGATAATATGATCACCCAATTATTATTATTATTATTATTATTATTATTATTATTATTATTATTATTATTATTATTATTATTATTATTATTATTATTATTATTATTATTATTATTATTATTTTTATTGCTATTATTATTATTATTATTATTATTATTATTATTATTATTATTATTATTATTATTATTATTATTATTATTATTATTATTATTATTATTATTATTATTATTATTATTATTATTATTATTTTAACATTTGATTTTTTTGCTTTTTCAAGCCTCCTAAATGTATTTCTGTCTACAGAAGAAATTTTCTTTAGTATTATCCCTGTAATAAAAAGAACCATTTACCTGAATAACAGTGCCAAGCTTTCTGTCCGTACACTTCGACATTTTCAAGGAATAGTTTTATTTTTATATTTTAACAATTTTGACATAATATAAATATTATTTAAAGCTAATAACAAAATAATAACCAAACAATAATTTTAAGGTGAAACAAATCTACGTTGACTTTTTTTTGTTATTTAAAAATGTTTAAAAATTGAATATCAATATATTTTTGCGTTAATTACTGGGGTTTATGTTTCCTAAAATGATTCCTCGGAGGCGCAATTCATAAAATCTTCTGCGTTGTATTATGGTGATGGAAGCCCCCTTTATGCTGTTAGTCGAATTTTTGTGGTGGTTCTTCCCAATATGTTGAAATATTTTTACCGCTTATACCATGCTGCGACATTCTCAGTGTTGAGGGTATCGCCGTATCCGATATAAGAGGCGTTGTTACATCAACTTTCAGAACATTGAAATCGGCACACAACGTTACTACTCTCACCATCCGAAAGCGCTTCACGAGTAGAGAAGCACGAGCTCAGTTTCAATGGCTTATAGTAAGATCTTAATATAAGCTTCTTCCCGTCTTTTGCTTTAATATGTTCTTTCAAAATTAATTTTAATTTGTTTTCTTCCTTTTTTTTCTGACAAATATTTTCAGTTTTATAATATACTAAGAGCTTATCTTTTTCCTTTTCATTGATAGTATTGGCGAATAAATTATTTAAAGTGTGCTTTATAGTTTTCTCTATAATATACTAGGGGAAGTTATTGTTTATCAGATTCCTTTGTTATTCTTTTAATTTCTAAATCAAAAAGGGTCCAATCAGACGATATCTTAAACGCTCTGAGAACCAAAGTCTTTATTGGAGCAATTTTGTAGTTTAGGGAGTGAAGGAGTCGAAATTCAAGTATGTTCCCTTATCTGTAGATTTAACGTAGACACTTCTATCAATTTTTCCATCCTCTTTAATTTTAATGTTAATGTCTAAGAAATTAATATAGTTATTTTTTGCCCTTTCAAAAACATATTGAGTTTTTAGAAATATTATTATTATTATTATTATTATTATTATTATTATTATTATTATTA
>JABUQX010019857.1:22500-32500 GCA_015478945.1 Trachelipus rathkii
TACATATATATATATATATTACATATTATTATTGTTGGAGCATATATTATTGTTATTATTGGCTGTCATTGGTATATATTGTTATGCATATATGTGTTATATTATATATATTATTGTTGGTTGATTATTACATATTTATTTATTATTATATATATATTATTATTATTATTATTATTATTATTATTTTTATATTATTATTATATATATATTATATATATATATATATATATTATTATATATATTATTATTATTATTATTATTATATTATTATTATTATATTATTACATATATATATATATAAATATATATATATTATTAATATTATTATTGGTTATTATATTATATACAGTTAATAATAGTTGATATATATATATTATTATTATTATTATTATTGGTTGGTTGGTTATTATTATTATTATATTACATATAACATATATATATAGATTATATTATTATATTATATATTATTATTATTATTATTATTATTATTATATAATATATATTATAATACATGCTATATATTATATATATATAGGCTATATATTATTTATTATTGTTATTATATTATTATTAAGTTATTAAGATATTATTATATATACAGCTAGTTGAAAGAAGATAATATTATATATATATAAACATATATATTATTATTGCATACATATATATTATTATTTATTACATACATATACACATATATTATTATTATACATATATATATATAAATATATATATATGCGGTTGCTATTATTATTATTATATAGTTATATATATATATATATATATATAATATGTTATTATATATATATATATATATATATATATATATATATATATATTATTATTTATGTATATATATATATGTGGCGGCTTTTCAGGGTAGGCAGAGTAGGCAACGCCAATTGCCTTTAGTGAACCCAAAAATATTAAAATCACATATTTATATATATATATATATATATATATATAGTAAGAAGAAAGTATATATATATATATATATATATATATATATATATATATATATAGTATATATATATATATATATATATATATAGTGTTATGATTTCGTCTCTCGAAGGCGACCTTGTTGAGCCGCTCACCTCAACTTCAACCTGATTTCTTTTTTTATTATATTAACGATCAGTGGCAACTGTTACTTTTCCGAGTTAAAAAATAATTCCGTTTTCTTTAGCTCTAGGCAAACTCTGTATTTGCCTTCTGACTCTAGTAGCAGTCATTTTTTTTAAAATCCCAATTTAAATTACATTAGCAAGAAATAATAATAATATAATAATATTAATTAACTAATTAATTAATTTTATGCTAACTTGATCATCTCTTATACTGACATTTAAATTTATAATTTCATAAAAATCATTGACTCATTCTTGCAATCAGAGTCTGCCAGTCTCGCTCTTGAGTCAGTCTTCTAGGAGGCTACTTACAAATTTGCCTCGGCAGACAAGTTGTATTTTTCTGTTATTAGTGGTGTTCCTCAGGGGCCCAAAGGAGTTAGTAATAATACGCTTTTCTATATTATTAAATATTTATTTTTCACTGATTTTGTGTGTTTTTAATAAAATTGAGCTGTTAGTTTTATAAATATGGGTATATTGGATTCGTATTCAATTTTTAAGTTTCATTAAAAATTTGCTAAATTCTTTCCTGAGGCAGGCCATATTAAAATTCAAACGTAAGAATATGGTAATACAGTGAGTGATTTATATATGAAACCATTCAAAAAGGAAGAAAAATTGATCTTTATAAATAAATGTAAGTACAAAATAAAAATTTTCATATACGCAGAGAGAGAGCAGAAGAAAGATATATGGTATATGTTATATAGTAGTATATATATATATATATATATATATGTTATAGTTAAGAGTTATGGTTATTATTATTATTACATTATATTATTATAACATATATATTATTATTATTATATATATAAAGATATATTATATTATTATTATTATTATTATTATTATTATATATTATTATTATACATATACATATTATTATTATTATTAAGTTATTATTATTAAAGATTAAATTACATATATATATATATATATATATTATTATATATTATTATTATATATTACATATATATTATTATATTAATATTATATATATATTACATATTATTATTATTATTATTATTTCCATATTATATATATATATTATTAGTGTTTATTATTATTATTATGATATATATATATATATATTATTATTATTATTATTAGTATTATTATTATTGTTGGGTACTCATATATATATATATATTATACAAAGAGGTTAGAGTAGTATATATGTTATGTTATGGTGTTATATTATTATATATATATATTACAGTTATATATGGTATATATATATATATTATTGGCTATTGGTTATATAAATATATATATATATATATATATTATATAGCATATATATATATTATTATTATTATTATATATATATATTATATTATATATATATTATATATATTATATATATATTATTATTATTTCATATTACATACCTTGATTTATCTAACAAAGAACTCTTGACAACGACGCTCACTGATATATACATATGTTATATATTAGTTGGGTTACATATACATATACTAGTATAAGTATATATATATATATATATATATATATATATATATATATATATATATATATATATATAAGTATATATCACATTAGATCTGAAGGTGAGTGGAGAATGTATTGAAATGTTCGCTTTTTTAAATATCTTGTTGGAATTGATGAGAATATGAAATTTCATGTCCATGTCAATTATGTAATATCTAATTCCTCACGACTTCTTGAAGCCATTTTTGACATAGGTAAGTTTTTGCTACTAAAAACTGCTAAAACTGTGTATTATAATATTGTTTATTCTAGCTTATTCAATGTTGTTGCATCTTGGGTTGATGCTTGATTACTTCATTGCGAAGAGACCAATTGCAGGTTTCTCAGAAAAAGATAATTAGAGGTCTTTTTGCTCAGTATGTTGATGTTGCTCAAACTTCTGATATTTATAAGAATATTGGTAAAGTGACGTTTATAAGCTAAGACTCATTGAAACTGTATATAGAATAATAAATTACCAGTATTTTCCTGAAATATTCCCGGTGTTCAGGGTGTGCATGACGCAAGCAATTAATTGCGTTTTAATATTGCACTGCCATTTCCTAGAGTTGACAATGTTAAACTGAATTTTTTGTATTCCTGTAATTGTGTTTGTGTGGAATTCTCTACCTGATGAAATTAAGTTGTCTCCTTCTCTATCCACTTGTAAGAAGAAATTTACAAAGCTTTCTCTACAAGAGGAATTAATTTATGGCTGCTTGAGTGTAATTATTTGCCTGAAGTGTCTATATGATCTTCAATGGGTTTTTCTCAAAAATATATACTAAATTATTTATATTTTTTTCATCTTTCTACTATCGTGAATAAAGTTGTTTATTTTATGTAAAGTCATATGTTTGTATTTTTTGCTTTTTTTTTTGGGAAATAAATATTTATCTATCTATCTATCTATCTATCTATCTATCAATCAATCTATCTATCTATCTATCTACTATCTTATCTAATCTATCTATCTATCTATCTATCTATCTATCTATCTATCTATCTATCTATCTATCTATCTATCATCTATCTATCTATCTATCTATCTATCCTATCTATCTATCTATCTATCTATCTATCTATCTATCTATCTATCTATCTATCTATACTAATATATAAATATATATATATAATATATATATAATATATATACTATATATATATATATATATATATTATATAATATATATTATATATATATATATATTATATATACTATATATATATAAGGTTTTAGACAAGGGGGTCAGGGGGTTCAACCTCACTACATATTCGCAATAATTTACTATTATTAAGAAAACTCAACAGAATAACAACTAATAATAATAATAATAATAATAATAAAATAAAATAATAATAATAATAATAATAATACTAATTAATAATATCAATAATATAATAATAATAATTCAATAATAATAATTAATAATATTAATATGAATAATAATAATAAAAATATTAATAATAATAATATTAATAATAATAATAATAGGTATATTACCTAATAATAATAATAATAATAATCAATAATAATAATAGATAATTAATAATAATAATAATAATAATAATAAATATTAATACTCTAAAATTAATATTTCAGAGTTATTTTCATAATTAAATAAATAATTAATAATAATCATATTAATGTAATATTTAATAATAATAATAATAATTATATAAATAATTAAATAAAAATACTAATTAAATAATAATAATAAAATAATAATAATATAATAATGAATAATAATAATATTAATAATAAAATATAATAAAAATAGAATAAAAATATAATTAATAATAATAATAATACTAAATATAATAATAATAAATAATAATAATAATAATAATAATAATCAAATAATTTACTTTTAATAATAATAATAACTAATAATAATAAAATAATAATAAAATAATAATAAATATAATATAGTAATAATAATAATAACAACAATAATAAAATAATAAGAATAATAATACATATAATAATAATAATAAAATAATATAATAATAATAATAATAAATAATAATAAAATAATAATTAATAATTAATAATAATACTAATAATAATATAATGAATAAAATAATAATAATATAATAATATATAATAATATGATAATAATGATAATAATTAGTAATAATAATAATAATAAATAATAATAAATAATAATAATAAAATAAAATAATAATAATAATAATAATAATAATACTAATAATAAAAATACTAATAATAAATAATAAAAATAATAATATCTAATAATAATAATAATAATTATAAAAATAAAATAATAATAATAATAATAAATAATAATAATAATCAATAATAATAATAGATAATAATAAAATAATAATAATAATAATGATAATAATTAATAATAAAATAATAATAATATATAATAATAATGATAATAATAATAATATATAATAATCGAATAATAATAATAATCAATAATAATAATAATAATAATAATAATAATAATAATAATAATAATAATAATAATAATAATAATAATAATAATAATAATAATAATAATAATAATAATAATAATAAAATGAATACATAAAAATAATAAAATACATTAATAATAAATAATAATGATAATTAGAATAATAAAAATAAATAATAATAATAATGAATATAATAATAATAATAATAATAATATAATTAATTAATAATAATAATAATAATAAATAATATAAGAATATATAATAATAATAATGATTCATACAAAACTTATTATCATATTATAATCTTAATATTATCATTATTATTATTATTAATTTATTATTATTATTATTATTATTAATATTATTATTATTATTATTATTATTATTATTATTATTATTATTATTATTATTATTATTATTATTATTATTATTATTATTATTATTATTATTATTATTATTATTATTATTATTATTATTTTCACAATATTCAGAGGATACTTCTACCTTAGTATCTCATCGAGATATTGACATATTAAACTCTAAAATAATCAATGATCTAAGGTCATTTTAGCATGGGTAGACACAAAGAGACCCTCCCTAAATTTACGTTAAATACATTATTTTACAATTTCAAATCAAATGCCCTGTTCAATTTAACTTTATACAACAGAAGATGTAAACATAAATTTATCACCGTCTTCAAAATAATAATGCTTTTCCTCGATGATAAATAATTTTCATAAAAACACAACAATATTCTTGTTAACAAGTTATACTTTGCAAATTATGCATTCCAAAAGATTAAAAAGTCTGTTTCAAAATATATCTTACAAAAACTTTATTATAGTTGTCTACCCTCACCTACTCTATTGTCCGTCAATATGAGAATCCGTCAGTGAGTTTTTATGACAAAATCAGGTAACTATACAGAAAATGATAATTCGTGTATTACCAGTGTCCAGTAATTACTATGAACATATAACCTAGAAATTTAGAATTTTATCCCTGCTAAATCTTTAGAATATCTACACTCGATCAATAAGCAATCGTATCTTTAGAGTTATAAATGAATCTGTAAATGAACTTTTGACTAACACAATCGTAAAGAACAAAACTGTGTGGAGAACCTATTTCCGTAGACCAAAAGCACTTGTGCTTGATCAAGCAAAACACATTCTATCTAATCGCTGTGGACCATTTCATAAAAAGGAAAGGATGAAGGGAAATGCTTTCCGAAAAACCAACATGAATAATCCACCCTCAGATTTTTTCGGAAAAACATAAAAATAACTACATGCCAATGAATTACTAATAAAATATCCCAAGTTCCTTAGATTTTAATATTGCCAAAAATAATAATAGTTACTATTATTATTATTACTATTACAACTGCGACTATTTTTATTCATATTATTCACATTATTTTATATATTATTCACATTATTTTATTCATGTTATTTCCTATTTTTCATCAATATTATTATGTTTATTATTATTATTATTATTATTATATATTATATATTATTTTATTATTATTATTATTATTATTATTAATTATTATTATTATTATTATTATTATTATTATTATTATTATTATTATTATTATTATTATTATTATTATTATATTATTATTATTATTATTATTATTATTATTATATTATTATCATTATTATTATTTATTCATTATTATTATTATTTCTTATTATTTCATTATTCATTATTATTTATTAATTATTATTAATTGATTAGATTATTATTCATATTATTATTAATTACTAATATTTATTATTAAAGTTACTTTTCTTCCAAGTTAAATAAAATATATTCTTCACTAATTTCCATTTAAATTTTCTTAAAACTATTCTAGAAAATAATTTACAAAGAAAGTATGATGCATATTTATATTTATTAGTTCCTGACCGGTTTCGTACGGAAACCTCGGAAATCTTCATAGTTTCGAAACTCCGAAGATGTCCGAGGTTTACGGACGAAACCAGTCCAGGAACTAATAAAAAAAAAATAATAAGTACGCCTCATACTTCTTTGTAAATTATTTTTAAGAGATAGCATAAGAAAATTAAGAACGGAAAATGAAAGAAAAGAATTTCGTGATGGAGGCTAAAAGTAAAGACTTATAATTAATAACAAAAGCTGATTTAGATTCGATATTATTATTATCTATTATTATTATTTATTATTATTCATTATGGTTATAATTATATTAATTGATTTATATTATTATTATTAATGTGTGATTGTCATTAATTATTATATATTATTATTATTATTATTATTATTATTATTATTATTATTATTATTATTATTATTATTATTATTATTATTATTATTATTATTATTATTATTATTATTATTATTATTATTATTTTTATTTTCATTTTTATTTTTAATTTTATTTTTATTTTTATTTTAACTTCTATTATTATTATAATTATTATAATTATTATTATTATTATTATTATTATTATTATTATTATTATTATTATTATTATTTTTATTATTTATTATTATTATTATTATATTATATTATTATTATTATATTATATTATTGATTTTATTATTATTATTATTATTGTTAAATTTGAATATCACATTTCAACCGGAATCGTTGTTTTCAACATATTAAGAAAACGTATAAGCAGATAGAGATTGGTTATTTGTCCAATTAATATTATTTGATTAGATTGGAATATATTTATCAATTGAAGGTTAAATTTAATTGCATAGGTTAAAAGCTCGGCTAAAATTATGTTAATAAATAGAAAAATGATATGGAAGTTACTGTTGGTAAGTAGAAATTTGAAACAGTTGATTGAGAAAGATTGTATGAGTATGAATAGTTTTAGGAAAGAGATGTAGGTTATGTAACTAGTAAGAGTGGCCAAACATCTGGCCGCACAGAACGAGAATAGGCGCACCACGCAATACACCGCAACTCTACACATAAATAAGCACTGCGCTGGTCACAGCACCTAACTGTACCGCATCGTAATTTTAATATATTTTAGTGAGAAACGCGCACCGCACCGCATTTCTTTTTTCAATGTGCAGCGCACCGCAATTCTATTTTTCAATGTGATCGCACCACATCACACCGCACCTATATTTTTTAAATTATCACAGCACCGTGAAACATGAACTGTGTACTCCACCGCACAGTACAGAAATAAGCACAACTACACACCAAAGAGCATCGCAAAGTACCTGAAGTGTCGGCCAAGATTAGTTTTGAGTAAACATATTAATAGGTGGTAACAGGGAATAGAGATAATAATGTTGAGAGAAAAAGGAATGCTCTGGAGAGATAAGGAGTGTAAGAAGTGGTGAAAGAAGAAGGGATATGAGAGAAAGTCGGTGAGGAGGAGGAAAAGGAGTAAAATCAAAGATATATAGAAGAATAAGAGAAGGTGTGTGATAGTGCATTTAACGGAGGTGGAAAGGATGGTAGAGTAAGTGATGAGGAGAAACAAACTTACCTTAAAACTTGTCACGTCAAACTTGCAGCAAGCCTCCTCTCCAATTTTTTGTGAGCTTCATAGCTTATCCTGGCTTCATAAAATCATAGTTCAAATGTAAATATTATTATTAATTTTATTATTGATATTATTTTATTATTATTATTATTATTATTATTATTATTATTATTATTATTATTATTATTATTATTATTATTATTATTATTATTATTATTATTATTATTATTATTATTATTATTATTATTATTATTATCCAAGTATTTTACTCTACCTATAAAAAAAAATAAAAAAATTTGGAAAATAAATTTTTTCTTAAATATTTTAAAAATAATATGATGATGAACTCGTGATGAACTCAATGTTCAATTATTATTATTATTATTATTATTATTATTATTATTATTATTTTTATTATTATTATTATTTTATTATTATTATTATTCTTAGTTATTATTTATTATATTGATTATTATAACTTTTATTATTATTTATTACTTATTATATTATTATAATTATTATATTATTATTATTATTTATCATTATTAATATAATTATTATTATTATTATTATTATTATTATTATTATTATTATTATTATTATTATTATTATTATTATTATTATTATTATTATTATTATTATTATTATTATTATTATTATTATTATTATCGGATTATAATTATTATTAATTATCATAAATTATTATTATATATTTTTTATTGTTAATTATTATTATTATTATTAATATATTATTATATTAATTTATTTATTATATGTTATTTTCTTCCTATTAATAATTAGTATTATTGTTTATTAAATTATTCATTATTATAAAACAATTCTTTATTATTGTATTTTATTATATTATTATTATTATTTAATTATATTATATTATTATATTATTATCTTATTATATTATTATTTATTATTATTATCATTATTCCTTATTATTATATTATTATTATTATTATTATTATTATTATATTATTAAAATTATTTATAATTAATATTACCTATTCTGATAATTGTAAGAAAACTTTAAAATTTAAGATTATAATTATCAATCATAGATTCTACTTATAATTATATATTATTATTATTATTTTTGTTCTTTTTATATTTATTATATTATTATTGATTCTAAATATTTTATTAAGTTTATTATTATTATTATTAATTATATTAATATTATTATTATGATTATTATTATTATTATATTATTATTATTAATTAATTATTATTATTATTATTATTAATTCATTATTATTATTATTAATTATTACTTATTATTATTATTATTATTATTATTAATTAATATTATTATTGATTTTATTATTATTATTCATTATTATTATTATATTATTATTGTATTAATATAACATTATTATTATTATTATTATTAATAATTATTATTATTAATTATTATTATTATTA
>JABUQX010019857.1:45000-46180 GCA_015478945.1 Trachelipus rathkii
TGAGTTTAAATTCCACTCTTGTTTTGACTCAGTGTTGTTCTGACTTTGACCCTGATTCTAACTCTAACTCTGACTCTGAATCCTGGGCTGGATATAACTCTTACTATAAATCTGAGTTTGAATTCCACTCTTGATTTAACTCGGTATTTCTTTGACTTTGTGCCTGATTGTAGTTCTAACTCTGACCCTGAATTCTACTCTGGAAATAACTCTTGCTCTAACTCTAAGTTGAATTCCACTCCTTGATTTGACTCAGTATTGATCTGACTCTGATCTTTATTCTAACTCTAACTTTGACCCTGAACTCCACTCTGGATCTCTTGCTCTATCTCGGAGTTTGAATTACACTCGTGTTTGACTAAGTAATGCTCTGACTTTGACCCCTGAATCTTACTCTCTCTCTGATTTTGAATTTCACTCTTGTTTTGAATCAACATTGCTCTGAGTTTTATTCTGATTCTAACTCTGTCTCTGACTCTGAATAATACTCTGGATAAAACTCTTGCCTGCTGAATAATAACTGCTGAATTTAACTCATGCTCTGACTCTTACTTTAAGTAAAACTTCGAGTTTGACTCCTAAGACCTATTCAAAAAACCTTGGTTAAAACAAAAATAATGGTTCGTAGTATTATTTGTAATAATCCATGTTAAGTTCCCTCATTCGTTATATATATATATATATATATATATATATATATATATATATATATATATATATATATTATATATATATATATATATATATATATAAAATATATCTATAATATAATATAATATATATATATATATTAAAATATTTATATATATATATATTATAATATATATATATATATATATATAATATTATAATATATTTGATTATTAGATATAATTATATTTATATATAATATATATATATATCATATTATTTCTATAATTATATTATATATTATAATATAATTAATATAATATTAATCAAAAATTATTATATATATATATTATATATTACTATATAAATATATTATATATATATATGATATATAAATATATATATCATATTATACATATATATATATATTATATATATATATATATTATAATATATATATATATATATATATATATATATAAATATAATATATATATTATTATATATATTATATATATAAATAATATATATTATATATATCATATATATA
>JABUQX010019858.1:0-15000 GCA_015478945.1 Trachelipus rathkii
ATAAAATACATTGGTAAGTTTTTTACGATACTAAAAGCTGTAATCACTAAATTAATGACACGTATCCACCATCCATGCATTTCGGCATTCCTTGATCTATTGATACTATTGATTCTATTGGATTCAAGTCACGATTTTGATTATTTGTGGATTAAAAACATAATAATCAAGTTTTTAGTAAGCAAATCGAAATTGTGTGACTGTAACAAGTTTTCACCTAATAGGATTATTAGCATTATTAAACTAAGATATATACCATATGAACTGACCTCTTAACAGGATACCTGTAAACGTTAACACAGTTCTAGCAATTAACAACAGTAAGTACTCTAGAAAAAGACGTTACCTATTAACTTATCAGCATATTCTGATAAAAATGTTATTTTACATTAAATGGTAATATTTAAAAAAATTTATTCACAAATTTCGTAAATTATCATACTATTCAACGAATATACTAATCTAATATCATTAAGGTTCACATATAAAGCTAAATGGTGATAACATGAATAAGAAATATATGTACAAAGACAATCTACATAACCATTGAATATACTGTTACATAACAAGTCACACGAGCGAAGTAGCTAACATAATAAAGTTTTACCCATGTTAAAGTAACATGCATAACTGACTAAAAAAATAATGAAAAAGACAAATATCACATAATTTCCAAATGAACTGGTTAAATTAAGCAAGTTACCGAACTAAACCCAGTAAAAGCAGCTACATGGTTGAAACGTTACCTAATCTACTTTTTCAAGCATGCTCAACATATTAACGTATCGTTACACTAACAACGTAGAGTTTGCTAAAAATTTATATCACAACATTGGTTAATTATTCATAACAGGAGAAAGTATAGCTAACGTAAAAAGTTCAACTTAGATCAAGATAACAGATCATACTGAACTAAGAATAATGCCAAGAACAAATATCACAACTTTCACAAGAATAACTGTTAATTACAAAGTTACCTTAAACGATGAATAAATGGTATGAAAAGTTACTAATATCTTTTTCCAAGCATAACTTTAAATATTAACGTTATCTTACATCCTAATCATGGTAATTTAACTAATATTTGTCAACGTGGTTTAATTATCATAAGAGAGGAAGTAGCTACGTAACAAGTTGATTCACATTAATCCAAGATTACTGTAGCTCATTAACTAGAAATAATATCACAAAGAGAACTGACACCATCTTAAAACAAGATAAACTGTTACCATTAACAAGTCACACTTACAAGAAAAAACTAACATGGTATGCAAAAAGTAACCTATTCTTACTTTGTCAAGCTATCTTACATATTAAAGCGTTTAATTTACCTGAATAGTACAAGTTATAACTAAAATTTCTACAACATTGGTTAATTTCGATAATCTAATCACGAATATATACTAGTAACGATAATGGTTTCCACATAGATAAAGCTAACATTGCGTAACATGAATAAGAAAATAATGTACAAAGACAAAGTAATATATTGACACACGAATGACTGATAACATTAAAAAAGTTCCACCCTTAACACCTGTACAACTTATTTTTGGATATATGCTAACAAAATGTTTTCACATTATAAGCTAAATAGCATGCCTAGTGAACTAGAAATATGTCAAGGACAATATCACAGATTCGACACATATAATGTTAACATTAACAAGTTCATCACTTAAACAACTAGTAAAGTAACTAATTACATACGACGATGTTATAATTTTTCAGCATGATGCTCATAATATTAAGTTATCTTTACGATTTGACAAGTAACATTTTCAAAAAAATTGTTAGCATACTTAAGCATCATAATCGGTATGATAACGTAAGCAGAGTAATACGAAATAAAGTATAGTTTTTAGATCATCTCTTTTTGATCGTCCTTTCGTAAATACAATCTAATGAGAAATGATTTCGCAGATCCTTTTCTGTTACTTATATATTTGCCTATGTACTAGAGAAGTCTACAATATTTTCGGTTAGCGTTAATTATATGACACTGTTGTGAATAAGAAGATGCTCGTGAAGATAATCAACAAGCGTAGAGATGCGGGAGATGTCATCGTATCAGCACGGTGAAAACTATCCTACTGAAGAATATAGTGTTAAACATCGATTAAATGTAATGAGATTCTTTCTTTCAACCATTCATAACACACGAATAGACGTACGAAGACATATCAGTTCAAAGGGTATATATTCTAAACGATCACACACACAGACAACACAAATAAAGTAGTAAAAGATTAAGTCTTTGGATACTAACAGAAGAATTATGCTAAAGTAAATTGTTTTCTACATTAGTATGTCTACATAGATTACGCAGAGCTAAGAAATATGACAGAGATGTACACAAATTAGCACTGATAAATGTAACATTAACAAGAGTTCACCTCACTGTACAATGTAACATAATGATTGGTACAACGTACTATTTCTTTTAAACATATTCTAACATATTAATGCGTTATTTTAGATTGACAAGTATATTACAAGAATTGTAGTCATGACTGTTTAATTATCATACAGGAGCAGTGGAAGTACTGCTAACGTAACAAGTTTCCACATTAATAAACTAACATAACATAACAACTAAGAATAATGTACAACGACAAACAACATGACATATGCCGATAAACATAAATACAAACTTTAGCTTAACAACGTATAGTAAATAACTTCGCAACGTAACTATTACAATTTCAAGCATATGTATGACATAATGTTATTTTACAATTAACTTGGTAATATTTACAAAGTTTAGCTAAACATGTCTTATTAATGATCAATACTGCAGGAATATATGTGAGTAACAATGTTTTACATACATTACTGCTTAGTATACATTTTACAAAAATCATCATATCTGTTATATAATCCAGAGAATATGGCAAACATAACAGTTTTAACCAAATAACAGAAAATAACAAAAATATTTTATCTAATTAAATAAAAATTAAGTTCTTTGAGTAAAATGTGCACAACATTCTCATCTATAGAAGTAATAGCAGTATCAGTAATAGTAACGTCAAGACAACCATGACAGTCCCCTACGTCCAGACCGTGTGATCTATTGAGCTTTTGATCGTCTATTTCAAGTTCATTATTTATATGATACATATAAAATAGTTTTTATATAACTACATACGAATATTGTTACACAAGGTTTTTTTAGAATCATAAGTATACAATCGATGAACTGCGACTAGGAAGTATAATGTACATCAAACTAAATACCTCGCGTATGAATAAGTCAAGCGTAACAGTCCTGAAAATTCCGATACTGATCAAGGTAAATAGCTATATTCAGGTCAATACAATCGTCGATTATTGTGTCCACTTTTCGATATTTAGCGAAGACAGGTAGCGTATTATGTAAAAATCCCTGAACAAAGTGACAAATATCAATAGATGCAGATCTTGACTATGAATTGACAAATATATTCTCAAAGTGTCTATCGTTTCGGAGTATAGACATACGATTTGACTAGGAATACGTAGACATTAGAAAATACTGGGGGTGGAAAGACCTAAACATTATTGCACAAAACTTAACTAGGGGTAGTTACGTTGTGTAAATACTAGCAGGTAGTACCACAAAATATTGTACAACATACCTCATGCATTTCCTAATAATACGTGTTATTTACTTGTATAGTAATGATCTTACATAAGTACTTCCTATACGATAAAACAGTTTTCTCATAACAAAGAGTATATAAGGAACCATTACATTCGAGAGAAAACCTGGATCCCGCCATGAAGGGTGTAATTGCGAGGGGGATTAGACCGAAGGGGGTAATGCGGCTTACCCCTCCGAAGGAGGTAGGCTCAGACTCTTCGGGCTGAGGCTCCATAAAGCGCTACACCTTCGGGTGATGATACCTGGAGGATTCACCTTTGCAGGGGCGCATCTATGGGTTTTCTCCTCCGCAGGTAATGTGTTGCTTTGATACTCTTGGTTAGAGTGAACTGTTTATTAGTAAGGTTAGTAGTTATGTTAAAGTATTACTATGAATGTGGAATACACTGGGGATTGTTAGAGAAATGAGAGTTTTTGTAAGATATTATTGTGTTAACCGACTATGATGTGTTAGAAACGTGCTCTTATAAGTTCTTGTTGAATAATGTTAGGTTTGCCCCCAGACTTGCGTAATGTTAGTTTATTGCATAGGTCAATGATGTTATACTCGAAACGAGTCACTTTTTGATGAAGATAGTGTCATTCATAGTTAAGATGTGGCATCGTTTTGATAAGTCATCATTTGTTTAAGGGATTTTGTTAGATAATACGTCTGTTACTTTGCTAGATATGCTGAAAAGTGGAAATATCGAGGTATTGTATGCTGATAGTTACAGTTTACCTTTGAATCAGTAGGGAATTTGTTCCAGGAGTTAGTATTCTTCATACGCGAGGGTATGATTAGGTTTTGCATTGTAGCATTATATTCTATCCGGAGTATATGATTTGTTGCTTTTATTTGATTCTAAACATTTGTTGGATGTAGCTATATTCGTAGGTTAGTATAGATAAAGAAATATTTTTATGTTATGTTTGTACAAAATGATACTTGAAATTATGACTTGAATCAAAAGCTCAATAGATCACAGCGGGTGGGAGGTAGGGGCTGCTGATGGGTGTTGGATTTACTTTATTTATGTGTGCATATGGTTAAAGATCGTAAAGTTATTAGCGTTTACTGATATATTTACTCAAAAGAATTATTTTTAATGTTATGTTAGGATTAAAATGTTTGTTTATTATTTTGTTATGTTTGGTTAAACCTTTGTTATGATTGCGATTATTCCTGGGATTATGATATTTAGACCAGATTATGAAGACAAAAACAGAAGAAAAAAATTAAAAAAAAATTCGAAAAAAATAATAAATAAAATAATTAATCGAATCAAAATAATTTTATGTTATTTCAAATTTAGAATGATTTTTGTTTAAATTGTTACGAATTTTTATTTTACTTTTGTTATAGTCAGCATTATCGATTCTTGTCAGATATGATGATTAGACGGTTTATGTATTTTGTTAAATATTGATGTTAATGTAAATTAACCATTGATATGTAGGATATGCTTGAAAAAGTGTGATGGGTTATTTTGGAGCAGTGTTATGTATTTATCTGTTGTTAGTGCGAAGTTTGTTATGTTAGCTGGTTTTATTCGTGATATGTTGTTGGGTTGTTGTCGTTGTACATTATATTTAGTTCAGGTTATGTTATGTGTTAATGTAAAAAGACTTGTTACGTTAGCGTATACTTGATGGTTAGTATATAATAAAAGAGGTTATTATAAATCTTGCTAAATATTAATGTGTACATGTAAAATTAAGTTAATATGTAGAGATATTTTGGTAAAGTATGAATAATGGTTAAGTTTTGTATGCTGTCAGGTTACTTTAACAGGTGTTAAGTGTGGACTTTTGTTAATGTTAAGATTATTCGGGCTTAAGTTGTGTTAGATTCGTCGTTGTCCATTATTTTCTTAGCTTTAGTGATAGTTATTATTTATTAGTGAAAAATTTATTTAGCATATATTCGTTGGTTAGTATCAAAAGAACTTATCTTTGTACTATGTTTGTTAGTTGTATTTGTGTGTTGTTTTATTTGTTGGTGTTTGTTGTTGTTGTTGGTTAGTTGTTGTTGTTAATCGAAGAGATTATATGTACTTTTGAACTGATATGGTTAGTTCGTACAAATTATTTTGTTTATACTTTCTTCGATTGGTTGAAAGAAAGAATCTATTACATTTAAAGGATGTTTATAACACTATTTTTCAAATAGATAGTTTTTCGCATGTGTTGATACGAATGACATTCTGCAGTCTCTGCGGCTTTTGTCGTGATATCTTCAGAGGATTTCGTTAGTAAGCTGTGTATTTATATTTTATCGTAACCGAATGGTGATGCTACATTGCTTGTATTCCTGCAGAAGGGTCAAATATAAAAGTATTGCATCTCTTTATGCAAATAGTTAAAGCGTAAAATCAGTTTTCATGTTTGAAGTTGGTATTTTCTGAAAGGAGGCGAGTCTAAAAAGAGTAGTCTGAAAAATTTATTTATTCGTATTTATCGTTAGTATATTGATTGGTAGGTATGGTATGACACATTTTTGATAAATGTTAGCAGTGTCAATGTAAGATTAACTTAATATGTTTCATTATGATTGAGAATAAGTAGAACAGTTAATTTATGTATGTAAGAGGTTTAGTTACTTTATGTGATTAAGTAGGCTTTGTTATGTTAAAGTTTATTAGGCGTAATTGTGTGATGGTTTGTCCGTTGTACTTAATCTTCTAGTTCATATGATGCTGATGTTTAGCATTTATTAAGTGTGAAAACCATTGTTAATTAGCATATATTCTGGTGTTAGTTATACATAAAGGAATCAGTGAGAATTTTTAAATGTTATAGATTTTATATGACGTGTGTAAGTTGTGTTAGGTTTGTCTTTGTAAATTATTGTTGCTTAGTAACATGTTACGTCATAATAGCTTTATTAATGTGAAAACCGCCGTTTATTATTGGTATTCTGTGTTAGTATGATAATTAACTACTGTTGTGAGAAATTTTAGTTAATGTTACTGTGTCAGTGTAAAATTAACGTTTAATATGTTAGAGTATGCTGAAAAAGTAGAATACGGTTAAGTTTTGATACATAGTTTATTGCTTTACTGGTGTTGTGTGTGGAACTTTGTTTTTAACGTTTATTTGTGTTTAAGATGTTCAGGTTTGTCTTTGTGTATTATATCTTAGTTAGATGAATACTAAGTAATTTATTAATGTGAAAATTTGTTACGTTTAGATACTTATCACTGACTGTATGATATTAATATGTTGTGAGAATTTTAGTGTAAATGTTACTGTTTAGGTGTAGATTAATTAATGATGTTAGATGTTATGCTTGAAAAGTAAAGATTAGGTACGTTTTGATATCCATAGGTTAGTTGCTTTACTGGGTTAGTGTGGACTTGTTAATGTTAAAGTTTATTCGTGTGTAAAGTTTGATTAGGTTTGTCTTGTGCATTATTTTCTTAGTTCAGTTGATGCTATGTATAAGCTTTAATTAAGTGTGGAACTTCTGTTGACGTTGATATTTTCGCTGCTCTTGTATGATAATTAACAATGTTGTGATAATTTTAGCTAATGTACTGTGGTTAGTGTAAGATGTAATTAATTATGTTAGGAGTTATGCTTGGAATAAGTGGATTAGGTTATGATTTTGCATACATGTTAGTTGTTACTGGTGTTAAGTGTGGAAGTTTGTTTGTTAAGTTTATTTGTGGTGTAGTGTGATTAGGTTGTCTTTTTGCATTATTGTTCATTAGTTCAGTTTGATTGCTAGTTAGCTTTATTAATGTGGATTTTTTATGTAGCAATTTTCGCTGTGTGGACTTGTTAATCGTTAAAGTTTATTTGTGTAAGTTGTGTTAGTTTTGTCTTTGTACTTATTTTTTAGTTCATGTTCACATTGATAGCTTATCTGACTGAGATAATTTGATTACCCTGTATAGATTCGTTGATTAGTATGATAGTTACCCATGTTGTGATAAATTTTTTTAAATATTACATTTTAATGTAATTAGATTGGTTATGTTGAATATGCTTGATAAAGTTGAATGGTTTACGTCTTTGTGTCTATGTTAGTTATTTACTGTTGTGAAGTATAATGTTAACAGTTTACAGTTTATTCCCTGTTTAAAGATGTGTACAGGTGTATGTCATTGTTATTATATTCTTAGTTTAGATGATGCTAAGTAATCTTATTAATGTGACTTTGTTAAGTTGACATATATTGATTGATCGTTGTCTGAATGCAATTGATTTTTATGTTTAATGTTTATCGCAAAATGATACTCAAAGCTGAACTTGAATCAAATAGATCATAAGCATATCAATACTGATGCCCATCAGTTTGATGGAATGGTGGTTGGATATGATTTGATTTAGTGATTTACTGCTTTAGGTATGGAAAAGTACAATTTTAGTAAAAATTTGACCTTAATCATAGATAATAGATACAGATGGGAAGGTTAGGAGTGTGGTTGGATAGTGGTTTGATTTTTCCTTCTACTTGCTCCGTATTGTAGAACGTTACATTTGTAAAAATTTGACCTTAATCAATAGATCAATAGATAAGATGTCAGAGGGAGTTTGGATAGTGTGGTTTGAATTTTAAGCTGATTTACGCTTTAGAGTGATGTAAAGTAATGAAATTGTTAGTAAAATGTTGACTTAATTATGATCAATAGAATCAGATGGTCGAGAGGTGACAGGAGGTAAAGATGGGATTGTGTTTGATTTATGTTGATTACTGTTGGGTATGTAAAACGTAAATTTGTAAGTTATAAACCATAATACCAAGAGTAAGAGAATTTTTATTGTATTTTTTATTTAATCATGATTATTTATTATAATTTATTTATTTATTTATTTATTTATTTATTTTTTAATGTTTATCTTTTCTTGATGTTTGAACCATTAATTTTCGAAATTAAATCCATAACATATTAACTACATGTTTTATTATACAATGTTATTAACTCACGCAGGTGGTCGCAGATTGTGGGGCCAATCTCTAGATTCCTATACTACTCTTTCTAGAAACTCAATTCTGAATCCTCTCATTTCAGCTTTATTCGATCAATTTAATTTTTTTTAATGGTGGTGGGTCCCCTTCGGGGAGTCATCAGGCGTACTTGTATAACTTGAGTTATCATCATATGACCTCTCCAAATTTAGCCGATACGATAGTTCGGAGTGGAGGCAGGCTGAAATCAAAGTCGGTGTTGAACGATGGAGAAGACACGCGGAACGCAAGTGAGTGCGTAAAAAAAGATCATCGGATCAGGTTTTATTCGACCGTTCTGATTCTCTTGAGAATGCGATCTTCGCTAATAATAATATAATATACATGTGTAGTGTATGGCGCGCGCGCGCGCGCTCTCTCACGCGCATCGAACACCTGGGTCGTAAATAGCCGTGTAGTGGTTAACTCAATCTCGGGTTTGGAAGCCAAAAGGGTATGAACGGGCTAGCGGCTACGCTTGGGCGAAGCACTCCCTTAGGGGGACATCCGGTCAGAAAACGTGCATGTGAGTTAGTATCAAAATGAAATATAGCAAGTTTAAGAAATTATTTATTCTTCTAGCGAAAAGGGTGGCCCCAGGAGTTGTACACTTCTACTATTATTGTATATATATGATTATAATATTATAATTTATACTTATAAATATTTATATATTATATGAATTATATATTATATATATATATAGTATATATAATCATATATATTTAATAGAAATAAGTGGGAGTAGAATTATGCTTTCTCGGATTGAATCAATGTTGAGAATGAGGACAATGATGCCTCGAATGCTTTAACGACTGAGCTATCCTCAATTGAAGGATAGATCGTTCAGTGAAGTCAATCGAGCATAATTGGTGCTTATCTTTCGTCAGCTTAGCAGGTTCATCCCGAGTAAAGGCAGTATTCTTTAAATCCTTTGACCTCTATTTATAATAGTCTTTTTATATGAATTCATATAAAAACAATGACCAATATTTAACACAGTATATATTATAGTTATATATATATAATATATATATATATATTATTAACAATATATTATCTAAAATAGTATATATAATATATATATATAGTATATATATTGATCAGTATATATTTATATAATATATATAGTATATTATGGTAGTTATATTATCTTTACAATGATAAGGGAGCATATTTTTATGGGGAAAGAAAGAGATAATGGAAAGAGGATTAGTTGAGGGAAGAAGGTGTTAAGGAGTTTGCGTAGGTCAAAGATTAATGAGGAGTGGGAATGGCCAATGAAGGGGATTTTAAGTAAACTGAAAGTTTGGGTGCTGTGGGAAGGGGAATTATTTTTTTGAAGATGTTCTTGAGGAAGTCGTGAATGAAGGAATCAATGAATTTGGGTGGGAAGAAGTTAAAAGTGAAGAGAGTTTTAAGGTGGATCATTTCATGGTGGAAGTTTTGCCAGGTTGAGAAAATTTAGTATAAGTAATTGTAATTTTAATCTTAATTTCAATTTTTTATTCTCGTCTGCCAATTAATCATAATGTCACTTATTTTCCATCTTTTAACTTTTTGTAATATTATTTATATGTTTCTTCGCAGCCTCTTGAGGATGAGTTACGAGCGACTCAAAACGTTGAGAAAAATTAATAAATATTTATGGCTCTTGTTCCTTTCCTGTTCATCCTATTTATACTGAAAATAAGGTTTCCTAAAAGCAAGCCATTATCTAATATAAAACGAAGTAGATACGATGCCCATACTCTTGGAATCTTCCACAAAAAATGAAAACTTAACCAAGCGCATAGGCAAGCTAAAACTGGATACCCGTTTCCTAACGATATGTAAATCCATCGTTCATGAAGTTTAAACTCTATCGCAGCTCACTCTACAACACACAGTTCTATAGATCCTGGACTGCGAAACTACTTATTAATGAACTGAAATTTAAACAATCCTCCCTCCGTAAATTAACCTTAGAATTGTCCTACCAAACAAATCTTTTGAAAAATAACGTATCATGGATCAATTATATGTGCTTATTTAAAGCTATTAATTTCATTCAGTTCCTCTTCTTATATTGATCAGATCAACAAACGTCATCACTCCAAATTGAACAAATTAGGTTTGATTTCCAACTTTAATCGTATCCACAATAACATTATCTTTAACTATAGCAATAGAGTCCTTTCTCCCCTTGAAAAACGTACCCTCTCCCTAGGTTTAGATTTTAAGCTCCCGACCTTTAAACTTAACTTTTACAATTTCTTCCTCCTTTTTGAAAATCTTCACCTATCCTTATCTAATTATGACATCAGAGGTAATCGTCCCGACTTCACTGCCAACCTAAAATCCTTAGCCCACAAATACTACTACAATTTTAAACCCCCTAACTTTCCCTCTCTTCTTTTCACAAAACTAACTTATTAACCCTGAAATCTCTCAGAAATGACCCCACCATTACTATCTGCTCCCCTGATAAAGGCAAAGGAGTTGTGATCATGAACAAGTCTGATTACATACATAATATGAACTCCCTCCTCTCAGACACCTCCAAATTTAAAAAACTATACACTGATAATATAGTCCCCCATATCATCCAAATAGAAGACAAAATTATTAACTTTTTACGCTCACTCAAAAAACTTACTCACCCCTTACTACTCACAACTCTATGTTTCTGGCATAATGTATGAAAAACCCAAGACCTATAATCATTGCCTTTCCCTACACTCTATCCTTTCAGCTATTAATACCTCCTCCTATAATACTTCTAAGTTTCTCATCCCCTATCTCCAACCCCTTACCACTAGCTCTTACACTCTCTCTGACTCTTTCACCTTCTCCAAATACATCCAATCCCTCCATTTCCCAGACTGTTACATCACCAACTTTGATATTACAAATCTTTTCACCAACATTCCTATCTCTGAATCCTCCAACATTATCCCCAACTCACATAACCCCAATATCCCCGACTCCTTCAACCTAACCCCCCCAATTTTCAACAAACTCTTAAACCTTGGAACTAACAATAGCTTATTCACTTTCAATGATCAATATTATCAACAAACAGATGGAATGCCCATGGGCTCCCCCCTAGGCCCCACCTTTGCCAACTGCTTCCTTTGTTACCATGAGAGTAATTGGCTCAATGATTGCCCCATTGAATTCAAGCCTTTTGTATACAAGAGGTACATTGATGGCTGCTTCCTAATTTTTCGTAATAAACCCCAATCCGACTTTTTCTTTAACTATATTAACACAAAACACCCCAATATTCAATTTACCCGCCAAGATGAAACCAATAACACTCTCCCCTTCCTTTGCTTCCTAATTAACTACAATTCCAATGGATTCACTACCTCCGTTTACCGTAAACCTACCACTTTCCTTCTCGGTATTAATTTCTTAAGCTCATCCCCCTTCAAATTCCTCTTTAACTCCATCACCTTCACATAACCTACCAAATCTGCTCAACCCGGCAAGGCTTCCACCAAGAAATGGTCCACCTTAAAACTCTCTTCACTTTTAACTTCTTCCCACCCAACCTCATTGATTAATCCATTCACGATTTCCTCATGAACATCTTCAGACCCAAAATTCCCCACCCCACAGCACCCAAACTTTCAATTTACTTCAAGATCCCCTAGATTGGCCATTCCCACTCTCATTAATCTTTGACCTACGCAAACTCCTTAATACCTTCTTCCCTCAACTTCACCCCCACCTCATTGCTACTAATCCCCTTTCCATTAGCTCTTTCTTTCCCCACAAAAATATGCTCCCTATGTTGTTGAAATTCTCAGTTGTCTATATATATATATATATATATATATAATAATATATATATAACTGATATTATATATATAAAGAGAATATATAAATAATTCGTATAAAGAATATATAATATATAATATATATTATTATATATATTATATATATATATATATATTATATATATATATATGTAATTTTATATAATATATATTATATATATATTATATATATATATATATATATATATATATATATATATATATATATATATATATATATATATATATATATATATATATATATATATATTTATATAATGCTCACGGGCAGGGTCCTATTCAAAGAGAAGATGAAAAATACAATGTAAAAAATAAAAGCATATATAATCTCACCAGCCAACACAAATTCTCAAGATGACAGATGAGTAAATAAAAGTAGGGGAGATTAAATTCAGCAGGAGGAATTAGAGAAAATGGAAGAGAATTCTACAGAACAAAGATGACTGAAATGAAAGAAGCATTCCAGCAAACAAACCTGGAGCTGCTAATGTCAAGATAAAATTCAAGTGCTGACACTTTATTCCTTGTGCTACGTCGAAAAGAGGATAGTACAAGAGTGGTCAGTTCCCTCGAGAACTTGCCGCAATGGATCCTATAGAATATAAACAAAACTCTCTTCGCGTTGCGAAGATTGAGGGTCAAGTGAATTGGAAAGCATAGAATAGTTCATAATCTTTTTTCCCTTGATTCGACTCAATCAAAAAGGCAGGCGAAACCAGAGTCCTTTATATATGAGAGCTGCATTCCATACAAGGGCGAATGAGGCTCTTGTATACTTGGAGTAAGTGAGAGTAGGAAGATATGTCTCTCAGCCAAAACAGAACTCGCAGTTGCTTTGAGATCACCCTAACAAGCATTGTGATGTGAGTTTTCCAAGATATTTTTTGTTTATGTTAAGGCCAAAGGTGTTTATATTTCCAGCAGGAGAGACGGGAGAACCATCGAAGGAGATAGGAAACTTAGAACGAGTCTTAGAGAAGGAGATTTATAGAAGTTAGGGCGCTTAAAAGTTGAAGTTCACATCAGATTAGCAAGAACAAAATTGGAAAGATTAAGAAGAGAGGTACCTCTAGATGCCAAAGGATTTGAAGAATGGAGAGTTGTATCATCGGCATATGAACATATGAAAAGAGAGAGAGTTAGATGAGCAGCTGTGAAGATTGTTAATGAAAAGTATAAATAGAGTAGAAGATAAGGCAGAACCCTGAGGAACCCCACTATTGACGGGAAAGGAAGAAGAGGTCGTCCTATCATCGAAAGCCGATTTTGAGAGATTTAAAAGAAAGCTAGACATAAGTAATCAGAGAGAAAGGGTAAACTCAAAGGAATGGAACTTGGATTTCAGCGACATGTGTCATATCCGGTCAAATGACATTAGATATTTCAAACACTACCACGCTAAGTCTCTTCCGTAATTCCTAAGGGTTGAAAACCATAAATCAGTTTAGATAAAAACAGGAAATCGGACTTTTTACTCTCCGAGTCTCCAAAAGCGTACTGCGATCGGAAAGAAGGAAGTGAAACTCCACATGGTTAAGAAATGAGAGTTGAAAGGGTTTCAAAAGATCTTAGATAGAATACCATTAAGAGCTATAGGGCGATATAGTTAGAAGGATCTGAGCTGCTTCCTTTTTTCGGAAAAGGTTGGTCATGGTGTCGTGTTCCAACACTGAGGATAAAGTATAGTATTGAGACATAGAGAAAATATTTGAACGGGGGTGGGGTCACACGGAAGCACACTTCCATCAAAACTCAGGAAGAAATGCAATCCGGCTAACCGCTTCCTAACGTTCATTAGATTTCAGGAGCATGTCACCCGATATATATGTAATCACAGGCAATGGCATAATACACCTGAGAGAAGAGGAGAGGAGGAGGAGGGAGATTGTCCACGGTTGAGTTAGAGGAAAATAGAGGCCGAAGAGAGATTTTCCTTTTCAGTTTGAGAATAGCAACAGTGAACAACATGAAGATTAGAATAAGAGGGGGAAAGTACAGATTTTACAGAAGTTTGTTAGTAATGATGTTTCTTGGCAAGAGCATAAGCAGAAAGATTTATCAATAGAGAAATCAAGGAGTTAGCGCTACTTTTCTTTTGATGAAATCCCACTTTCTCGGACGAAGAGTATCTCTGCACAATTCTAGCTTGATTGAAATTGCAAGAGTGATAGAGAGCGAGAATTTTTTCACCCCCGATAACGCACTGTCTCTGCCTGAATGACCTAGAGAGCAAGGCCGATTGAACCATGGATTATGAGAGAGAAAGATTTAGTCGAAGAAGGAATGTAATCAACGATTACAGCAAATTACAGTTCCCACTTTATGGCAGAAGCCGAAGCGTCACCAGATCAAGCAGTCATTCCAAATTATACTAGCGTAGAAGCGACGCAGCCCGCCAATCGGCCACACAAAGTGCCAGAAAAAATCGCATAGGGCAGTATACTTATATACTATATATATTAATATATATATATATATATATGATATTATATATAAGCCTCTTGAGTTTTGCAAGTTTCCAAATTTGAATATTGTTTTTTGCACGATAGACATTTTACAAATAAATCGAAATTCAAAATTACAATTATTTA
>JABUQX010019858.1:17500-25198 GCA_015478945.1 Trachelipus rathkii
ATCCAATTATTAATTCTTATAAAAATATAGATATTAATAAATGCATATGATATTCAGAATACAAGTATCAAGCCATAATAGTTAAAAAATAGTTAATGTTGAATAAAATCAATTGATTTTTCGTGCCATCTCTGCTCTTGCGTTTACATTATTGTTTCGCTTATAATATTATTATCTTAAATTACGCATTTTTATAATTATGCTTTTACTAAATAGTTATGTATACTTTTTGGGGTATCATCACTACAGGTTTGTTTCTTATTTGATAAGTCCTCTGGCATTCCAGTTCGAACTTTCTTAAATATGTATTTCGATTTTATTCTAGAAAATTATAAATTCTTTCTTTAATGATTCCAGCTTCCATGAGTCTTCTCAATCGTATTCTAGTTGTCTACATCCAATTTTAATTTAAGTTTCGTTGCTTGGAGAATCAATGTTTATTTTTTGTACTTTAAATAAAGGAAGTCTATTTGGTTTGTAAGATTCCTATCTTTCAGTAAATACTATAATATGGTTATTTTCATTTTTAATACGATTAATAAAAGGATTTTTATGATTATTGTTTAATTTCCTAGTGAAACGTTTATTTTCTTATTTAATTTTATTCACATCGTCCACAAATAGTTTAAAAAGCACGTTCCAATGTTCCCTCAAGATTCCATACATCAACGCTCTTTTTATTATTTTCTAGGCTACAACTTCGTTATTTTAATCTTTTGAGTTAGAAACTTGACTCATTTTTTAATATTATTGATAGTGAAGATCCTTTTTGCATTTCTACCACTTTTTTCCTTGTACATTACGTTCTGCTAGCCACAATCATGCAAAATGCTTTCTTCTTCTCTGAGACAACTATTTAACTTATATATTATATCTATATTATATATATATATTATATATGATATATATATAAATATATTATATATATTAATATATTATATATATATATATATAATTTATATATATATATTATATATATATATAGTAGTATATTATGATAGTTATATATTATTATATATATTTATATTAAATATAGTATATATTATATTATATTACTATAATCTATATTATTTATATATATATATATATAGTTTAAATATATTAAATATATTATTATAAATATATTGTGATATCTAATAGATTTATAAATTTTAACAAGATAGCTTTAATTTTTATATTATATATATTTTATTATGTTTTGTGTTTATATATTATTATATTATATATATATATTATAATATATATATATTATTATATAATTATATTTATATTATTTATATATATTTATATATTATATATTATATATTGTAATATATAGTATAAATATATATATGATGAAAGCTTGTGGTTGGATCTTTCTTCCGATACTTCAATTGATTATTCAATCGCTCCATTAAGAATGATTTCGAAAGGTCGTTCCTAATCCGTGTAACTTGAAAATTTATCGTCAAAGCGAGAACCAAGTGAGCTATAAGAAGTCTTTGTAGCTATATAGATTGTCCTGCGTTGGCGCGGTGAGAAGATAGCCTCCGTCCAGCGAGTGAACCAGTCAATGCATGTAAGGAAGTATTTCTTACCAAGGAAAAGAGGCGCGACATGTCAATAAGGACACGATCAAATCGAGCACCAGATGGTAGAAGCGTCTAAAAGATGCTTGGTTGTCGTTGGCGCTTTAGGCGTTGACAGTCAAAGACAAGTGACGATACCAGAATGCTACGTGGCATTCATATCGAGCCACAGCCAAACGGTCAAGTAACCAGTTTTGCGAGCGCTTCAATGACCGGGGTGAGAAAGGGATGCCAAATTGAGGAAAACAGCTTACAAATGATTCATGGTAAAAGAGATCGAAGAGAATCTGGACACGTTTTACACAGGAAGTCTCTCTCACTATCCAGGATTTGGAGCCATTCCAGCTGGAAGGAAGAGTCTTGTGGAAGTGCAGGATCATCAGTAGCTTGGCAAGTTGCCATGGCATCATAGTCCATGGTGTGCCAGCGCTTGAATCGCTCGATTCAATGCGGTAGAGAGCGCCATGCGGTGAGAAGTTTTCGACACTTAAATATGCCTAACATCATGTAAGTGAACTCGAGACTACTTAAGGTGACGAGCTTTCTATGAGATGTAGGCGCATGCCTAAGATCATAGCGAAAAGTGATTGGCTGTGGCCGTCAGATGTGGAACTCAACGGCCTTCTAAGAGTAACGAAAGATCGAACGGCGAGATACAGTCAAGTTAACTTCTGCCAAAGTATCACATACGAGTTTCAGCAGGTTGTATTACTTCAAGAAGATGTATAGGACCAGGGGGGGAGGAGGAGACATCAGCGTCGTCGTAGTAAGAGCTGTTGAGGCGGAGTCTCACCTGGGAACGCAAGTTCTCGTAAGCATTCCAGACTCTGAATTTGTCGTCGGTCCATGATGTCCTTTTGCGGTGGATCAAGATGTTGCTGTAAGCGGAGAGCTTCTTTTGGAGGCCCAAACGCGGTACTTTTTGCATTTCGTCATGTCCAATCAGATCTTTTTCGTATTCTGGCTGCTGTGTTTTGTTTATAGAGGGACGTTATTGAGGTGCGGTAAGAGGGCGAAGAATATCTGCATCGATTTCAGGAATCGGTGGTAAAAATTTAGCATCCCAAGAAACTGACGCAGTTGTTTTTAATTTTTGGAGGAGGCGGAGGAACATTGTCGTAATGCGTCAAACATGCTTGCTCAAAGAACAAATGACCTCAGCGAGACGTGTGATAAGAAATGAAGAAGAAACACAAAAAACATGCTTTGCAGGCTAAGATCGTAATTCCATCACTCGTCTTATCCGTGCAAAAAAACAGCTGATCTCGCAGATATTGTGCCTCGTGTGTTGGGTCTGGTGGATGTGAAGCTACGATCTCATCAAGTAAGAAAAGGCGAAAGTGGAAGACTCTGTGAAAGCTGATTCGATGGAACGCGGACGTCTGCGGTGCAATCCTTCAATACGAACTAAGGGGCATCTTAGTGTACATTGCAAATAACCGAAGGGTGAGTGACTGGCTGTTTCGGATACTCTCCCGTCAGCGACAGGGATTTGTGTAATTCCTAACAAGATGCGACTTGCTGAAGATGGTTTTCAGGTCCAAGTGGGAAGTTAAACGAATGATGTGGAGGACCTGGTACTGTCGTCATTGTACGCATTGAGGCTCATATTCCCACATTGGCCGTCTCATCACTGATGGTTTTCTGGGCTAAATGTAAGTGAAGAAAAAGAACTCTCGACATGGACGGATGATTTCCAAGCTCGAGCAGTGTTTCGAATTCCGCTATTGGAAGCTTTGACTTTAGTGTAGTCGATCTTGCTCTAGCGAAGGTGTGGACGAGCCGTGGTTCATATGGTGCACCACCGATGTTTACGGCAAGGACGAAACAAAAGGGACTCCAACATAGTGAATAAAATGCCTCCTGTATATGAATTTGGTGAGAAAAAGGGGAGCGCATTCAATGAAAAAGAGGCATGGCAGAGATTATCTTTTGAAACTGAAGCAACTACCTTAACAGATATGGACAGAGACGTAAAACGTCAACCAACCTTGTTGCTCAAATCAACCGTATTTACTTCATAATGTGCAAAATGAAGACAGGTAAAATCGGCTCCTAGGATTGGCTGGGAAACATTGGCCACTAAGAACACCCAGGGAAACCGTCGGCAAAGGGAAAGATCGATGTAGCACAAACGTTCACCATAGACAGGAATGGTACTTCCATTTGCAGCATAAAGAGCCCGGTCGGGAAGAGGGACAGCGGATTTCTGGGAAGAATCCTTAGGTAGTAACGAAAATGAAGCTCCGGTATCAATGAGGAAGATCAGGTTTGTAGACCTGTCGAAAGGCCCTCACTCAGCAAAATCCAAAGAAGAACTAAAACAAGGGTTCAGCTGAAAGTTCCTGCTCTATGGGCCTCTGCCTTGCGAGTTTCTCGAAAGGAAAAGATTACATTTTAAAGCATTAAGACGAAAAGGTGATGGTCAAAGCAATACCCATTTCGGATTCTGCTGAGGCGGGGGGGGGCGATAACGGGCCCGGAGGGCCCGCCCTTCGGGGGGGGGGGGGCCCGGAGTTCGAGGGGCCCCTTACGGAGTCCAACTGTGAAACCAAACGGAAAAATTAATTTCTTCTCATTTGTTAATAAACAATAGGCACTTGTTCTACCAAAAAATAAAAAAAAATCATTCAATCGCATATTAAACAATTTCTTTTAATTAAAATAAAATTATAGATATCCTTTCAATACTCGTATATGAATATGACAGAACAAATAGGTACTCTGTGAAAATATTTCTCGTTTTCGTCGAACTTTCCAAATGATGCGATCGAATATAGGGGTTGTTATATTAGGTACTTTTTCACTATAATATATGGTGGCGATCATACGTCGTCATGTCCGCTTACACATAAATTGCTGCGAAATCATGTGCGGGAATCCTTTTTAATTTTTTAACTATGTTATGTAGTTGCATGAATGCCTTCATTGTTATGTAATTATCAGTTTGAATGTTTGTTTTGCCATTAGTTTCGGCTTCATTGATTATTTAATTAAATATATATATATATATATATATATATTTATATATATATATAGGTAATAATATATAGTTATAGTATATATTATATTATATATAATATATATTATAATATTTATATATAGTTAATATATATATATATTATTATATATTATATAATACTATATTAGGAAATAATATTATAAATATATGAATAATGTCTGCCTTAAAAAATGTTTCCTGTTCTGGAAAAAGGAAAAAAAGAAAATAACAGCGAAAATGTAGACAAACTTCCAAAGATAATTCATTTCAAAAATCCTGCTCCAAGAGTTAATATATTGATTGTATTGCTCTACATCGAGCTTGTGAAACGCTTATTGAAATAGAAGTACACAATGAGGTAAAGTGATAGATAATAAGAAATTGAAACCGACGTAACAATGACGTTGATAAGTGCCGTTATCTGAAAACTCTATCGGTGGCTAAGATCTCGTATCAATATAAATTCAATATACATTGGAATTTTTCCTAACCCTCGTTTCTACGGAAGCCAGATAAATAAATTTAGCCGGGTGGAGCCATGCCGCCCTATCGTCCTTTGCCTGGATATAATGTTTATAAAAGATTCATTCATTTGCTGAATATTATATGATGCAACTTATAACTGGCCAAAAATATCGAAAGATATTTGGCTTTGTATTCCTCCAAATTAGATGCTGGTTTATTCTGTGACCTCTACTTGTGTGGCTGTTAATGAATGCCTCCGAATCAAGAAGTTGGCGGTTATATGGTAGGCAAATTCGTGATTTGATCAGGGCTTAGTAGAAAATAAAAAACATGGAATGTTACAAATCACATTTACACGCTTTTGTTAAGACTTAGTGGTTATATGAAGGAATAAAATAAAACTAGCGTTGAATCACTCTCGAGGAACATCGAAGTGAAAGATATTTTTACCTCGCATTATCGATGTGGTGAGAAACTGAGAACACTACCATTTCGGGGTCATAGAGAAAATACAGAATCAATTGGTGGTCCGATTTGGAAACTTCCTTTGAATATTTTATCTACTCTCTCGATTATGACTTCTTAATGAGGTCACTTAGCAAAGTGAGAAAATACATATTAGTTTAGCTGATTTAGTAGGTAAATCTTATTATTCGAATAAACCTACTCCGTATTATTCTCATTAATATCTGGACACCAACAAGAATATCTCCAAAAGAGAATAGTTTATATTCGTGGATTAGATATACAACACTGACAGAAAATAATCCCGGTGAAAATTCTCTGGAGATACACGAGTCGTGTTTGGGTTTCGTAGAAGTCATGGATCAATCAAGTGAAACATTTGAGAATTCAATATTGTTATAATTTGAAGAAAGAATTGATAATTCAAAAGATGTCGAGGCAAAGATACGATGGCGCTCCTAAATATTAAGTGAACAGTTAAACTGAATTACAGAAAGAATTTAAAAAATAGTTCCACTCACTGAGTACGTACATTTGTGCAGCGACATAACCTGAATATGTGATGAATAATTTCATACCTCTAACATTACCGAGGTTTAGTCCAATTTATGATATTGTCAGGCAAGAGCGTGTTTCTTAGCGGAAAGTTTTACTCGTGTGGCAATGACTCTCAAATACATAGAAGGAAACTCTAGCAGGATATAAAGTTTATCGAAAAAAGTTGTGTCCGTAAACAAGATGGGCATTCACGAAATTGATTGGATTTTTTGCATTGAAAAAAAAAGAGAAAATGTCAATGTGTAAAATGAAGTGCCTAAACGAAAAGTATATCTTTGCTCCTAGTCACAATTATCAGGAAGTATCACATCAGGCTGCCCTCGTCATTAGGAAACATCTGGACTCTTTTCAATTTATACAATAAGAATCAAAATTCTTGAAAACAGTATAGCAAGCTTCTTGAAAGGTGTACAAAACAAATCATTGACTCTTCAAAGCATCTCGTTTCTTATCTGAGTCACGCCAGAAAAATTACATAATTTGAGAGAAATTCCACCCGAATTCTTCTTTGAATGCAACGCAATTGCACTGTACAATGAATTTCATGGTATACTAAAACAGAAACGGCAGTACGAACTGTGAAGCGTATTTTGATACATATAGCATATCGGACATACAGAATAGACAATCCCTCTAAACAAACATACAAACATATTTCAATAACAGTCAATCAAACCACCTTATCAATGCACATTCACATGAAATTGCAAACACCCAGAACACCTTCAGAACACTTTTCCTGGTTTTGAAAACCAAAAAACTTAACAAACTTGAGGAGAATTAATAAATTTCAGAAATAAATGTATAACATTCGCTCATACAAATACCCCTTGTGACATACGTGGCAATCTCTTTATGTGATAGTTTATGTATTAGATAGTTTTAGTTAGGTAAGAGAGCGATACGAACAAACAGAAATAAGAGATTGCCGAGTACGTTAATATTACTATACTATCTATTATTATTCTATTATTATTCAATATATTTATATTCAATTATTTATATTATGATGTATTATTAATGTAATTAAATATATTCTATTTGCAGGATAAAATGTAATAGCAATTTTATGCTACAATAACACAACTCATTAGTTTTAGATTTCCACATTAGAGAAATATTAATTGGCTTATATTATATATTCTGAGAGTACAGATTTATTGATGCATTCGAAGTCTTTTTATTGTCGTTGGATCGGTTGATACTATCACACAAAATGTGAAGCGTGGATGTTCGGTGCCGGACAGACCGAAATAAGCATCCTCTCATTCTCCTGAGGCTCGCGAAGTTTTTTTAAAAATAAAGCATGTGGCTGTACATTGTTTTTTGAGAAGTATAAAGAAAAAGCATTCGCTCTGATTCCGAAAGTTGGTTAATTGGGACTTTTAGCTAATTCCTTATCATCTGACAATTTTGAGGTTGTATCTGATTGCGTCTCATTACAGTGATGCTGCTTATAAGTGAAATTGAAAGATTGTTTATCATACCCCGAATTGAAGTTGTGTGGTCGGCCTCGCCATAAATTGTATACTCCGTCATCAGAAGAGTGATTGAAATATTGATTTATTCTGTAAGAGTATTCGGTATTCACTCAAGCAACTTGCATTTAACATAGTGTCTGTCCTTGCTTGCGGGAACATG
>JABUQX010019859.1:0-41779 GCA_015478945.1 Trachelipus rathkii
CTTTCACATTTCCTGAACGTCACATATTGGGTTTAATGCTTCATCAGGATAGTTCAAATAGTTGCTAATGGGTAGTCACCATTTATTTGTATTATAACCCTTTGACGTTAAGTTATATATAATAAGTGATAAATTATAGTAAAGTAGTTAATTATTAACTTATTTATATATTTTTATTCTTTTAAATTCTTATTAAATTTATTTATACAATATTAGTAGTATGATATATATATATATAATGAATTCCAATAGAAATAAATAAATTATATAATGAAATTATGCTCAAATTCTTTACTTTGCAAATTTTTTTAGAAATGGTTTTTACAAGTCATTATAATAATAATGGTGAGTATGAAAGATTAATATAATATAACAAGTACACTAACACACACACAATAATATATATAAAGCAATATTTTACGCGGTCGTCTGTTTATCAATAAGTAGTCACCTCGATAAGCTCAAAATGCGAACCTATATAATATATCTATATATCTTATTTATTTAAGGCCTTACTTATATATAGTACTTCCTTCCACTCGAAAATGCCAGAATATCGAAATGCCAGGCATTTCGCGGGCGGCATTGCAGTTATTTAAGCTCAGAAAAATAGTGTCCGTTCTAGTTGTTAAATAGTATTTTCTTCTTATTCATAAACATATAACTATTTAAAAATTTGACATACAAGCTATTAGATACGAACGGCTAGTGTTATAAATACATAATTATTATTATGAGTGATCACACTCAGAAATAACCTGACAGTCACACAAGTATATATATAATATATATATAATTACTTAATATATATATATAACTATAAAACAAAAGCTAAATAATAAGAATTTCTTAATTTTAATATAACAACCTTTCCTAAATAATATATATTCCAAAAAAATGCAAATCTTTATAAAAAACGTTTATAAAAAGAAAACTTGAGTGTGTGTTTCTCACATAGTTTTGTTATAATATTCCAGTGTTGGTGTATTAGTAGTGTATTATTATATCTTAAAGTATACACAGGTTAACATTATATATATCATACTTGTATATAATATATACATATAATTATATATATATATATATATTATATATAACAAGTCTTATATTCGCATTTGCATGTGTAATATAGATGGACTGGAGCAAGTGAGTTTTTCTATATATTATATAATATACAATTTATTAGTATATTGTATTATTATATAAGCTTATGTTAGCAATAACTAATTAGATAAACTTTATTAATATATGTATAATATATAAAATCCCTATATTTCACTTTTGATATGGTAATAGATGGACCTATATTAACTTAAAGGTATAAGTTATTATTTTTTATAGTGTGAGTAATCTTATAATTATTACCATAACTGTATATATAATTAAAGTATTCATAGTAGACGAAAAAAAATATATAAAATTTTGATTAATACTCAAAAATACCTATATATAAATAATTTTGTAAATTGCATAAATTAAAATTGTAATTCTGAATAGAAAATTAATTGTGAAATTCTTTATTTTTATATATAAATGTTTATAATTAACAAGCTTTCATACACTAATCATCATTAAAATTTGAATATTTGAAAAATATAACTCTAATATATATATATCACTCAGTGATTAAAAAAACAACAATCTCATTTTCAATATATATATTAACAAATATATTAATGAATATTGTTTACAGCTATATATTCAATAAGAAATAAATAATATATTACATAATTATAATCAATCATCAACCATCAAAATAATATAATAAAAACAGTTTTCACTCACTACTGATGGTACTTATATATATCTTCATCAATCTTCTATTAAACTGATGAATATCCTGTAGCCAATATACAAACGGAGAAATTTAAATAAAAAATGTTTTAAATATATATCTTAGACAATGTTAAGAAAAGCCCAATCAATATTTGTACTTAATTTTGAATGTAATTTAAAGCAAATAAAAACTCATAAGAAATATTATTCTTACTAGAAATTATAGTAGTTTTTTAATTAACACACAACTTATGTGATTTATTACACGTGAGAATCAACTTATATCCGTGAGTTACTAGCTTTTATTTGATTTTAGTATACTACACTCTATATATTATATCTCAAATTCACATTTCATATAAAATTAATTTTTTAAACTTAAATATTTGAAATATTTAAATATTTAAAGTTACATTTCTCATATGTAGTTTAATTACTGAATGATGATTTTTCTCTCGATTAATATTTCACTCTACTTATCACCAAAAATACTTCTTTAATTGTTATAATATTACATAATCTCACTTCTCACACTCCACTCCCAATTAATTTCTCTACACAATATTATACTACTCCTCTTATCGTTCTACACATGGTCTGTCACTATGTCTATTTCATGATCTCTACTCCTATATACATTTACACATACTCACTACTCTCTCATATCACATAATAATTAATAATAATAATAATAATACAATAACTCAATAAATAATAATAATAATAATCAATAAATAATAATAATAATGAATAATAACAATAAATATATAATAATAATGAAAATAGATAATAATAATAAATAATAATAATAATAAATAATAATAGATTAATAATGGAAACTGTCTCCAAGTTTCACAATTTAAAATGAAAGTGACCTTTTTCAAAAAGGGTTGGGATTTTTATGAAAAACCCTTTATTTTTTGATATTTTTATGCATTTCTTTTGAGAATCAAGTGGCAGTTCCCACGTGGCTCAACATCAACGATCAAATCACAATCTTCTCTCTCTCTCTCTTTAAAGTTCGATTAAGTATTATTTTTAACCCTAGGCCATCCTGTATCAGTCATCGTTTCACACAATCTTAAAATAGTGCTTTACTAGTCTATGATCACAATCGAAACATCCAACACTTATCGCTGTCTCACTTTGTATCAATGATTCATCACTTATTTACTATTCAAGCACACTATCACACACGTAACATCTGTTGTGCTCTTGTAGTTTGGTACATGAGTCTCTGTAGATCTTTTTTGTTGACATTTTTTATAGTGTACTGTCTGACATATTGTCTTGAAACAGTGTATGCTATGCCTCGCTTCTGGTACATATGTTAATCTATTTAGTTTTCTTCTTATCTATTTTTATATAATGTTCTGTTTTATCTTATTAATCTAGATTTCTGATACTATCTCTGATAATCATATATACTCTATACACATATTTACTCATATATCAAAACAAAACATCATGCATTTTTTGGAGCTCAAAAATCATAATTGAAAAATAAATTGATTTTTTCCGTGCCATCCTTTCTGCTTTTTTCCAATAAGTCTCATGAAAACCTTAAACTCCCAAAATAAAGCATAACTGCAATCATAAAATTATCTTTAAGGGAAGCTCAACGAAGATCTCCGTATTTCTTATATCTTTTACTGAAAAAAAAAAAAAAAAAAAAAGAATATATATATACTATATATATATATTATGAATATATATAATATATATATAATATATTATATATACTCTATATAATATATATATATATTATATATATAATATATATATAATACTATATATATGGTATAATAACTTCCCTATACGGAAAATGAACTAACCGTTTGATTGAAAATAACAATAACATCTCTTCCGCATAAGGTTCAATTGAATCTTCAATGATTTGTGAAAGGAAAATTTTAACAAATTTTGATATACAAAATACATATTTAATTGCAGTTTAAACATTTAGGGCCAGGCCCTAATAAAATACATAATAATTGTCTAAGATATTTACTGACTTTCAACTCTAAATTGAATTGAAATATAAAATCTTTGGTTATTAAAAATATAATAAAAAAAGGAAAAGTTATGAAAATTTTAGTCATAAAAAACACAATATCAAAACTCTATTAATTGAAATCCAAACTAATAAGTCAATATTTTTTTTTAAAACCTAACATTCTTGTTAGTATACAAAAAAAAATTAATATGGTTATATAATGTTTATATTTTGGATACTTACCAAAAATGTCTGGTGTGTTATCAGTTTGTGGGCTTTCCTCCAAAATTATTTCACAAAAGTCCTTTTCTATGTTTTCTCGACTTTCTTCAATGGAAACAAATTTTACCGTAGTCTCATCATTATTATCAGTCTCGAAAAACTGTGTTTTCTGAATCTGAAGTTTCACAAGCTCTCGTGGAACTGCACCTTTCTTCAGCCATTTTTTTTTTTGCTGTTCGGTAAATGTCTATATCAAAGAAATGTTGTTCGCAAAGTCTCAGTTGGTTTTTTGCTAGCTTTAGTTGATCATCGTAAAGTTGATCATTCTCCGTAAAGTTCTAACAATTTACAATTACACAGGTCGTTACCTCACCTTTTTAAAAAAATCTTCTTTCTTTTTCGCGAAAAATTGAAGAAGGCCTAAGTTCTTATTTCATGATAGTAGGCAAGTTATTGATATGTTTTATTTTCATTCCCAAAGTAGTTAAAAAAACATGTTTAGCCGTAATATAACTATTAATATATATAATTTATATATATATATATATCTATATATAAAAATATATAATATTATATAATTATTACTATATATAAGCTATATATATATATATATATATCTATATAACTATATATATATATATATATTATATATATATATATATATCTAATATCTCAGCGTATTATATTATCTATTACTATCATATATATAGTATATTTATTACTATATATTATATATATATATTATATATATATATATCTAAATATATATATACGTATTTATTGTTGTAAAAAAAAATCTCTTGGAAACAAATCCAAATTATTTTATAAAAAATTATTATCTAATTACGTTATTTTCAAAATGCCATAAAGGAGTAATACATGAAATATTTACAAAAAAAATTAGGGAAATTTGTTTTATGAACCAATTGCGGGATGGCTTTTCTTTTGAAACAGCCGTGGACAAATTTTTGAATTTGAAGAGCCATATCCGCAACTTGTTCGATAAGTTCCTGTGCACTCTATCTGACTATCGCCGTTTTTCGCATTTGCCATTTTGCTTATGCTCGCACGCCAGTATATGACTATGCTTTCAAACAGTTTTACGCCGCACAAATTTTCGTGCAAATTTTTTCCCGAATTCTAGACATGTTTATTTTTGTTTAGCAAACAATTGGAATTAGCTGCTTTCTAAGAAAACAAATTCTCTTTGTAAGAAACAGTATATAAAACATAACAGTTGGTTTATATTACTATTAATTGATCAACTATTGTGCACTTGCAAGTTTTATCTATTTTGCTGAACGTGACACATTTATATCTCACAAAGTTTATTTTTTCTCTCTCTCTCTCCCTCTCTCATCCCCTCCTCTCTCTCCCCCTCTCTCCCCTCTCCTCTTCATTGAATTTCGAAACATTCTCTTCATCCAATGTCAAAACGGCCTACCACTTTCATCTCTTCATCTCCGCCATTACTCTTCGCTCTGTTCTATATTTAATATATGTATGCATTGCGTATGTATGTTCTCAACGTTTTGATTTACCATTGGTCTCTTTGATTTAATGATTTAGTAAAATTATATCGCCTCTCTACCTTCCTGACAATTTGTTAGACTTTTGATCTCAGTTTAATTAAGTTTCTAATCATATTGTTCTATTATGAATGGGTGTTATGGGCATTTACTTTATTATTATTATTATTTCTCATTTATTTTAATAAGTTTTATAATTCAATTTATCTAATATTTTTTTCTAATCAAAAAAGTAAAAATCTTAATCCTCTCATTGGTTATGTGGAGAAAGAAGCCGAATTATTCTGTATTTTTAATGATGACAGTTGTTTGTATAGCTAACGTTTTTTATTTACTTTCTCTCACATAACTTTATGTAATGCGAAATTGAGTTTTTGTTTACGATTATCTCATTTTTTTCGATGCACAATCTATTTTGTCACTTAAACATAAAGATGAAACTTTGAGAGACATTTTTATTATATATATAAAATATATGTTTCTGTGTGTAAATATAAAGAGAGACTAGCCATAACGATTTTATATCAAGGAAAAATATGAGATTAGGAATAACAAAACACACTTTATATAATTTATGTGTGTGTATGTGTAGGATATATATATTCCCTAGGTGTGATTAAATTAAATAGAGTTATTTTTCAATTATTTCAATATTTAATAAAATTAATATAACTTTATAATAAATATAATTTTCTTCCACTATAAATGTGAATAAATCACATACTGCAGATACTAACTATGATATAATTTATTTATATTGATATTAAATTAATATATTACATATAACAATACTCACATATATTAGTTATATGATTTTATTTATTTCTCTAGTTTATATTAATTTTACCACAAATTATCCTATAATGGGTACTCACATATCACAAACAACTGATATTCCAATTAATATTTTAGTAAAAGTGACATATATAAACTTCGCATAATATATATATATAATTATATATATATTAATAAAAAAATAATAAAAACCCGACGGCATTATTTGCAAACTAGATTTATCTTTGATACTTAAAAATATATACTTATAACATTATATATTATATAGTGAGTGTAGTCAATATTATAATTCAAAATTCCTATATATATAATCTATATATAGATATATATGTTATTGCACAAAAAATATAGAATTATAATAATATGTAACATTGTAGTGTCTATATTAATAATTAATATATAATATATATATATATGTATATTATTATATTATTATATAATATTATATATATATATATTACTATAAATATATAGTTATTATTGTTAATATTTATATATATATTATATATATATATATATAATATTATATATAATATATACTATATAATATATAATATATATATATAATAATTATAATAATATATAATAATCTTAAATAACAACTCCCAGAATAGGGTGACTTTTCACGGCATCACTGTTAGTATAGACTACACTCACATCTTATCTTCTTCTGTGCACGTAACAGCTTATAAAACTTAGATCACATCTAGAATAAACCATTTCTTTGAGCGTGCAAATGTGATTACCGTGACGAGCCAATTACCTTATCAGAGTTAAGCATCTACTCAGTGTGGTTTTCGCTACCTTCCAGTAGAATCTTAATAGCATTTATTCTTATATCATTAAGTCCATTACAGAAACTTCGCTCTCATACCTAGAGTGATCCCTAGTGATCTTTGCTTACTAGGTACGGCATAATAGATTACTATACAGCTGGCCCAGTAGATAATATATCAAAGGCAAAGGAAAGGACCTGAGTTGCTAGCTACCTGTCGCTACCTATATAACTATATATATATAGCGAAGTAAAATATCTTATTCCTATATAATCAATATATCATAAGATGTGAATATAAATATATTACCATTTCATCTTTGGCAAATATATTATTACAGTATTTTTGAGCATTTAATCTTATATAATTTAAATTCAATTGATTTTTTAATAAAGAGAAGATACTACTACTTTACATATTTGATTTATCATATATATATATATAATATCCTCTATAGATATTTTTTAATTATAAATAGGAATATAGGCTATATACTCATATATATATATTTATAAACTTATTTTTAAAGATTTGAAATTAATTATGAAAGTTTTGTTTGAGCAACTTTAATTAAAATATTCACGGTTAAAAGTATTAAATTTTATGTTAATACTATGATAATAATAATGATTTATTTGAGCTATCACTAATCACAGTAAATATTTCAGTTAAGCGGCAAGCACAATTATTCGTTATCTAAAAACCTACTAAATTCGATATAATACTCAGATAAGGTAACAGGCAAATATAAGCTCGAGTGATTATATAATAGTAGTGTTTAAAAGTTTGTGAAAATATTTTATTTCTAATATTAAGTTAGTTATATAGTTTTTGAGAATAACAATGAAGAGGAGTGAAATATATTAACTATATTTGTTTTGTAATCACACAACGAAATTTTAAATAAATATAACTTAAATTGGTTAGGAAAATATTTAGAGAGTTTTTTTCTATCATTTATTTCTTTGTAAAAAAAAACACTAAAAAAAGAAGTAAAATATTAAAATCCAGCTCTGAGTAGATTATATAAAATTTTCTAAATATTACATGATCAATTAATATATATATACTAATATACCTTTTTAATACAATATATTATATTATATAACCTAGGTACTAAGAATATGTGAGTAGTTAAAAGGAAAATGTTACAAATTTTTTGTTAAAACTAAAAAACATTCTTTATACTATTAATTTATAAATCTATCCAATAAATTTTTATATTTAAATAAGAAAAGGAAATTCTTTGGATTAGATTATGAATCTTATTTAATTTAATTATATCACTATATAATTATAATATTTAGTATAACATATAATAATAATAATAATAATTTATATTTAAATTAAATAATTAATATAATTATAAATAATAATTTAAATAATAATTATATAAATTAATATAAAATACATTATATATAATATATTAATTATAAATTAATATAATTAAAATTAAATAATAATATATCTTTAAATAATAATAAAATAATAATAATAATAATAACTAAATAATAAATATATACCCAAGAACCTCAGAAAAAGAAGTTTTTAAAAAATTCCCACTTAAAAAACCCATTTAGGTATCAAATGTACATTAATAACTTTAAAGAATGATTTTATGTTCTCCAAAATGCATGCTAGGGATGAGAATTTTATTAGAAATTGTATCGTTTGTCAAAAGAAATAAAACGACCAGAATGATAAACCAGGAATTTGACGTTATAAAGAGGTTTCTGAAAAATTTCAAGTTCTTAATAGTAAGTTAGTGAGACTGCCTTATAATAAAGGTTATAAATATCTATTTATTTTTATAGACAGGTTTAGCAAAAACCTTTTTGCTTTTCCCCTGAAAGAGGCCATGGTACAAGTCATAATTCATGTTTTAATTTTTCCGTTTTGTGATGTAGTTAAAAGGTTGGTGTCGAAACTTTTTATTGAGGTTTGTAATTTTTTCAGAATCCATCATAGCCCTACATCCAGTTCGAATCCCCATGCAAACGTACTTTGTGAAAAACTACATGGAACATTAATAACTATTTTTCGTTGCATGATAATTGATGAATCACAGGAAAATTTAGAGTGGGTAGAAATTCTACCTTTCGCATTACACCTTCTAATGATTAGTTCTATCACCTCTGACGGTATTTCACCTGCTGTGCTTATGCTCGATCAGGATTTATTTACTCCTAGTTACACTTCAGATTATAATGGTTATTCAATAACGTTAGTCATATTGATGGTCCAAATGCTCGCTCCGCATTCAATTATAAACATTTTTTACCAAAGGATTCATACAAAACTGTTTGTTTTCGTCAGGAAAAAAAGGAGTATAATTTAAGGGACCTAGTCGAAAGATATTCAGGTCCTTTTAGGGTCGCAAGAGTTAATAAAAATAACGTTTATATAAAAAAGCACGGAAAAGAGGAGGTCGAAAATTTCCGTAACGTTAAAGTATTTAATTTCTTAAATATAGAAGAAAATAACAAAGAAACACCCCAAAATAATGACTAATGATTTTCTTTTCAGAGGTGTTAAAATTCTTATGACATGGTGTTCTAAAGGTCGGATTTGAATAAAATTTATAGTCTTTAAGAGTGTTGAAAAATTGTTGTAATCATTTACCCTCTTGAGGTAAATAGACCTTTCTCTACTTTCTTCATTACTATACATGCTTGTAATTAGAATTAAGATACTTAATTTTAATCGAGTAAGCATTCAACATTCTTTTCTCCAGATTGTCATTTGTAATGCTTATGTAGTACATGTATGTACACCTGGTATTTAATCGCGTACTCTTGATAAAGCTCAAAGTGGAAATTTACATTGTTATGTAGTTATTGAATTTCTGTAAGTAAAGTAAGTCTCTCATATTCATTTGAATTTGTAAGGGCCAATCACAGTCTTGGTGGACTGATGCCTAGCTCAGCCTTGGGAGAGTTGAAAGCTTGTTCAGAGTACCTTGTATTCATGAATCAGGCACTTGTGCCAAGATTATGGCTCTAGCAAAAACCGATTTTAATTCATAAAATATTAATTCTTATGTAATAAATGACGATAATTTTTTAAGTTTTATTTCCTCTGAAATGGAATTAAATGACATAGGTCGTAACAGTATATATACCACCCTCTATCTTTACTGAACCCGAAAGTATTCTCTGCCATTTCCGCGTTGGAACTGCCGCAGGGCCAAAGGTTCCGTTTTTCAAAGCCAAAGCAATTTAACCTTTTAAACAGGGTGTATCTATCCGCCCACTGACAGTCGAAAAGCTGTAAAATTTCTACTACCCTCCTCCAAGTTCATCTGGTAGTAACCTTTTACTAAATCCAAACTTGTAAAATACTGAGCACCGTGACAACCAAAAACAGTTTCTGTGATGTTCGCCATGGGAAACCTGTCCGCCTCTGTCACCTTGTTAAGCCTTCTATAGTCGACACACAGTCTGAGTGTCCCATCCTTCTTTCGTATCGGCACTAATCCGGTGAGCTCCACTCTGCAGCACACGGCTCCACTATATCTTCGTAACAACAACTCCTTTATGATGTTTTCAATTTCTTCGGTTTGTTCCTGTCAAATCCTCCTGGCCCGTTGCTTATACGGGGTATAATCGTGAGTTGATCCTATCGGTGGTCATTGCTGTCTCACTGACCATCAACCGTCACTTCTACTACACATGCACTTTGGCGTTGTCTTCCAAGCAGTACCTCTAAAAATCTCGCTCAACTCTGTTCTGTGGACAGCTTCCTTACATAAATTTTATCTCCGTCTTTAAATTTCTCTCTCCTTAGTCCACCTGTTCATTACTCAGAAATGGACCGCGACAATCTTGCCACCTGTGGTGTTTACAATACACACACTGTTTCCTAACTTCTCAGACCTCGTTCTTCATCTACTACTAAAATGTGTCTGTAAACCTACTTTGCACGACCTTTTACTCTAATTTTAACTGACACCGGTGTCACAACTTTCTTTTAACATACAGTACCTCCTTTCTTAACCACTTCAGCAACCCTGGTAATATTTTAAAATCTTTGTTGTAACCCTTTTTTTAAAACCACCTCTACGCCTTCCCAGTATAACAACTCTTCCGGCTTTGTACTGTACCCTCCATCATGATTCCTTCGGTTTTTTAATCTGTTTAGCTCTTTCCATTCTACCTTCAACTGCCCTCCCAATTCATCCTCTCTTAAGTACTGTTCTTCACATATACACAGGCACCTGAGTTACCACCTTATAACAGTCTTTTGATCATCCATCAAATACACCTGCTCTTTAACACCATTATATCCACCAATACCTCTTAAATGATCCGTCTACAGTATTAAGCTTAATATTATTCTCTGAACCAAAAACGGCATCCGCTAATATCACACCTCCTTTTCAACTTTTTCAACCACTAGAAATCCCGACTGACCCATAGCTGATTTCATCCACAGTGATTCTCAACGTGCGGTGCGATGCGAGTCCTAAACAAAAGCTGTGGATCACCAACACCTCTCAACCTCATCACCTTATTCAGTACTACCGGACTTGAAGATCCTTTGAAAGTTCACGTCTCTCTTGTCGATTAACACAATTATTGAGCTCCTGAATCACTGTCGAAATCATCTCACAACAGTCAAGTTTTCATCATCACTTCCACACAACAACGGTGCCATTTTTAAACTTTCAGGACCCGTGACCTGCATATTACCTGTAGTATGATACACTCCTGTTGTTATGTCTGTTGTAACCATACTTCGTACCTTTTGTATTCGCTGAGGCAATGGACCAAGTACTCCTTCATCTTGGCTCATCACAAACTCTCTTGCCTCAGGGTTTGGCACCCACCAAACCCACCCACCTTGACTAACCGGGATACTTTGTGGACACATTATGCTGGGGTTTGGCTCCGACACGTCCCGGGCAATGGCGGAGCAGGTTCGTTTCCCGAACCTTGTGGTTTCCTTTTCTTCCATTCTTCAAACTCCTCTTTCCTAGGACAAGACTGTCCCCAATGTCCCTCATCACAAAGAAAACACTTCTTTTCAACTGTTCTTGGAGGACCTTGTTCTTGCTCCCTATTGTCATTTCGACGCTGAAATCCGTACCCCATCCTTGCTCCACAATCCATAAGCTTATGCTCATTACTGCCATCCTAGGCAACACCCTCTGAACCTCCAACAGTCTCTTTTTTTAAGTGACCCACCTTATCACAATGATGCACCTTATTCTTTGCCCACTGTAAGACCTACTACACCTACTACTCCTTCTACTATACTCCTTTGGTGCATCGTTCCGTTGCGGTGCCGATCTCCCATAACGGACCTGGTCCGCATATGTCTTCCTCTGGTTGCCCTCTTGTTGGATGGCTGCCCATATAGGAATAGCTTCAGCTTCTGGTTCCGATTGATCTTCAAGTTCATCCTCTTCTTGGGCCCAACTCACCATATCCTTCCAACGTACCTTCATACTCTCCTTCTCACTCCCCATCCGTAACTTAAACCTTCTAGCCACTTTTTTAGGCAGGCAGTTCACGAACTGCTTCTTTAGGATCCCAGTATCCCTCTGATCTTCTTCTGTTGCTGCCTCATATGTTGTCTGCATGCGCAGAGCAAACTCGGCGATCTTTTCATTTTTTCTAATCTCCATCTTCCAGAATTCCTTCTGAAGATCCATCACCTCACTATCTTTCTCCTCTTTACACCAGCTACGCAACCTTGATACCAGGGTTACATACTTCACTTTCGCTCTGTATATACTGTAGTATGTTCTTAGGGGACCACCCTCCAAAAAGCTCCTCAATTCAACAGCCCACCGCTGTTTGTCCCTTCCAAGCTGTTCTTTCGCGTACCTCTCAAAGTCTTCGATGAAGGCATCAAAGGTCTGTACCTTGTCTCGTCCGTACTTTAAAGGTTTTACCGCTTTTGTGTTAGCTCTACTGTACGTACGCATCACCTCCAATAATTCACCGGCCAAAATGATGAGCACCTTGTTAACTGCTATATTGGGTTCCATACCCGATTCTTCCAGTTCTACCAATCTCTTTAACCACAATTTACCACCTTTATCTAACTCACTGTCACCTTCTGACTCTACTTCTGTCACAGAACTGTCATCTACTGTATACTTTCTTACATGTCTTTTTTTTTTGTTCCTCCTTCTTTTCTTCTTTCCACCACCTTCGCTTTCAGTTTCACTTCTATTATCAAAAATGTCATCATCGTTCTCCTCATAATCTTCTTCCCTATACCTCAATGCATACTGCACTTTTGGTTTTATCTTACCTATCTCCTTCTTTTTTACTGAATGTTCCACATTTGGCTTTTCTCTTCTTTTGTCACCCTGTTGTTGTACCGTACTATTGTTCACCTCTACCGGTTGCTCTGTACTAGGGTTTCCCATCTTTGTTTCAAGGGCTTGTGAACATCCATCCAAAACTGCTTACCTGTCTACATCTTCTGTTTCTGTTACCACCACCTTTTGGAATTCTTCCAATAAAGCCATTGCTTTTACTCCTCCTTTTCCTCCTTCATCATCTTTACCTTCGTCAGTACCCGCCATACTGCTTCTCTTTACTATCAATCTATACGAGTGAACAATACACGAGAATGCGAGAAAAAAAATTTATCCAAAAAAAAAAAAATTCTTTTATCAGTGTGTGTGTAAATCCCCCACACCCAAATGTAAATTCGAAAATGTATATCAATTGGGTACCACAAACAAATATATACACCACTCCCACACCCAAATAGTATCAAAAAAAATTTTTTTTTTTTTTTTTCAAATGTACGAAAAAAAATCAAAATAAATAATCAATTAGGTACCACTGTGTATGTGGGTACCTTAAAATCAAGTTTAAAATAAATAAATAAATAAATTTCACACAGAATTTTTAATTGTTTCATGATTCAAACAGCTCAATAACATAATAAAATTCAATTCAAAAATAAATAAATTATTTAAATAAATAGTTCTAGGAGCCTCATAAATCTCGCAACCAAAAATTTCAAAAAATTTAAAAGCTCCCCAAAATTCAAAAATTCAAAACTGCTCAAGAGCTTTATACAAAAATTTCCCCAAAAAATTTCTCCTCACGAATTTTCAAGAAATTCTCACGAGTTCCACACCAAAATTCAAAAAAAAAAAGAATTCGAGAATTCCAAAAGAAATCCAAGAATTCCACACCAAAACCAAAAAAAAATTTTTTTCGAATTTCAAAAAAAAATTTCAAAGAAATTCAACAGCTCTACACTGAATTTCAAACAATTCACAATTGCAAAAAAAAAATCCAATGATTTTTAACCCAAAAACCAAAAAAACAAATTCGAATTTCAAAAAGAATTTCAAAGAAATTCAACAGCTCTACACTGAATTTCAAACAATTAAACAATTGCAAAAAAAAAAAATCCAATGATTTTTAACCCAAAAACCAAAAAAAAAAAATTTTAACAAATACAAGAATTTTCAAAGAATTCAACAGCTCTACACTGAATTTCAAACAATTAAACAATTGCAAAAAAAAATTCAATGATTTTCAAACCAAAACACCAAAAAAAAAAATTCGAATTCCAAAAAAAAAATTCACCCCAAAAAAAAAAAATTCAAGAAAATATTGAAAGGAAATGATAGAAGAGAATTCAAACTTCAGAGTCCACAACAAAAATTTCAAAATTCAAGAGCTCCACACAAAAATTTCAAAATTCAAAAGCTCCACACAAAAATTTCAAAATTCAAAAGCTCCACACAAAAATTTCAAAATTCAAAAGCTCCACACAAAAATTTCAAATGTACGAGCTCCACACAAAAATTTCAAAATTAAAAAGCTCCACACAAAAATTTCAAAATTCAAAGCTCACCCGGAGGGACGATCGTACGAGCTCCACACAAAAATTCCAATGTAAGAGCTCCACAAAATTGTACACTGCTCACAAAAATTTTGAAATGTAAGAGCTCCGTAAAATATACAGCTCAACGATTTTTTTTTGAAATATATGAGCTCCGAAAATATACAGCTCCACGAAAATTTCGAAATAAGGAGCACAACAAAATATATATATAATAGTTCCTAAAAGAATATTGAAAAAGGCACGTTTCTTTATACCACTATTTTTTTGAGAGATGAAAAAAAAAAAAATTCGCCAACAAAAAAAATTTTTTTGGCAACTCAACGAAAAATTTTTCTTCTCTACTTACAGTTTTTGTAGATTCCACACCTATGCTCTCTCACTATACCTGGTACGCCGAACCCACCACTTGAAGACGCCGAACGAGCCACCAAAATATGTTGCCGGCCCACCACAATACGTGCTGACGGAGGGTATACGGAGCCAAGGCAAAGGGTTCACGTCTCTAGTGGGGAAGGTCGAGAGAAAAACACAAGATAAGATTTTTCATTAATATAATACCAGAAAGTATCAAGACACCTATATATCCTCACTAACCTAACTAAATAAATTAAACCTACATATATGTAAATCCCCAAAATATTATCATTATATATTTACACAATTATAAATTCACGTTAATGTTTATCACTGTATACAAGTCAATGTTTCTTGGAAATAATAGAATATAAGTATTTAAGGAATCCTGTTTATTACGTACTTTGAGTGTTGGATTCGTAGATCCCCCACTCAGCCACATAAATGCGTGGCTCTCAATGTCGTGTTCACAACACCTCACTGCAGACTATGCATTTTCAGGATGGTAAGTGAGTGCTACAAAGGCACACCTCAGATTCTTCGGTGTTATAGGGAGTGCTATACCGGCACACCCCTCCGCTACTTCTTTTGTTATAGGGAGTGCTATATCGGCACCCTCCGCGTCTTCTTTACTATAGGGAGTGCTATACCTACCGGCAACCTCCGCTACTTCTTTTGTTATAGGGAGTGCATTATCGGCACCCCTCCGCTACTTCTTTTAACTATAGGGAGTGTATATCGGCACCTCACGCCTACTTCTTTTCGTGCTCCACACACTGCGCGAAGCTCCACCAATGACTCTGGAGCCGTTACACCCGTCTCCACCAATGACACTGGATCCACACACCAGCCTCGCACCAGATCTCCAACAAGTTTCCAACCGGTCTGCACTAGGTCTCCAATCGGCCCTTAAAACAGAATAGGACCAGATTAACACATATATATCTTTTAATATGTACAGTAATGAAAATAAAAATAATAATAATAATAATAATAACAATAATAATAATAATAATAATAATAATAATAATAATAATAATAATAATAATAATAATAATAATAATAATAATAATAATAAACCGTAGCACTGCTACAACTTACATAAGTCCCATACGCACAACAACAAATACACTATTCACTTTTGTGGCCATACATTCACACTTGCAGGTATACTAATAAAAATAACGGTGAAACTTAATACTAATAATAATAATAATAATAAAAATAATAATAATAATAATAATAATAATAATAATAATAATAATAATAATAATAATAATAAATATTAATAATTATAAACTATAGACCTCGCTTCTAACCTACGTTTTTCCAAACTTTCTATAAATATATTTTAAGCAACCATTTATGCTTCATCATTGCTCCGCCAAAATACTTTTGTCGTCAAAAAAATGTTTACGTACATAACCTAACTCCTAACTCAACTGACCCCAAATGTTATATCAGTTTACCTTACAAAAATACCCCAAAATCATATCAACCTATTTTATGACAAATGTTACGTTTATGAAGACACCATATTTTACTACCAAATTGCGTTAACGCAACCTAACCTATATTTATTATAAAAATTCTCCAACATAAATTTCAACCTTTACACTTCTCTTAACGATCCTAAACACATTATCGAAAGCTACTCTATTTCCTTATTCCAAATTGACACTTTAATATTTGATTCCAAATTATGTTTTCACTATCAACTCTAACCAACTTCTAATAAATAGTACTTTCCGCTATTCCAAATATTCACTATTTTAGCTGACATTTAATTCATTGTTTAAATTGTACTCCTATCTGCGTTAAATCTTTAGGTTTTAAGTAATAATTTTTATCGTTATCAAAAAAATCCATTATTCACGACTACAATTAAATATACATAATTTAAGTTATCTTACCCGATTTCACGGGACACGAAACTTCTTAGATGGTTACCACTGAACCTCTTCACAGCAACAATAACACTTTCTGATAATATACTTTTCGTTAAACCACTTAATTTAACGCTGAAAACACCTCTTATATTAAAATCCAATTTAAGAAGCACTTGAACTTTTAAAGACTTTTCTGCTCAACAAAAAACCATCCAAGAATAAATATCTTTTCCGCTCACGAAATCCTTCGTTTTTATTCTGGCACATTTTGCAGAATTAAGTTGGTTTAAGAATCACAATCTGGCTACGAACCAACTGTCATAATTATATATTATACTAGTATATATATACTATAATATATATATAATATACTATACATTTATATTAATACTATATATATATATAATATATATATATATATACTATAATATATAATATATAATATTATATATATATATATACTACTAGAGAGAGAGAGAAGAGAGAAAATTTTTTAAAAAATAGTTTTTTCAATTAATCGTCCCCATCTGTCATCGGCAAAATTTGCTCTAATCGTCATCGGCAAAAATTTCATAATCGTCCCATCACTAAACGAAATGATAATTAAGTAAAACACACACACACACATGTTAACCAAACGAAACATTACATAATAGCAATAGAAAATTTTAAGTAAAATTCTTTCACCAGAGAACACAGATAACACAACTTCACTCCATGAACCCAAAGCAACATATAGGGGCGGTAAATTCGACAATTACCAATTAAATCTGCTTTAATTTTTTGACTGATTAGTAATTAATCCGCAAATTAATAGGTTTCATTATATTGAATTATAGATTATAATATTGATAGTAAAAAAATTATAAGTATGACCTGATGGTGAATTTTTATTTCATATATTTATTTAAGATTTTAATAAAATAATAAAATTATTATATGAAGGCATTTTAAATTTAATCATACATAAATCTTTAATCAAATACATAAATCTGCAATTTTTTTTTAAATCAAGAATGGGGGAGAAAAACAGCCAGTACAAAGTCTTTTAATATGATGAGCCACCTTAAGAATTGGCAAAAGAAAACTTTACAAAACATTTAAACTCTTGAGTCAAAGCAGTTAAAAAAGGAGAGCTACTGAAACATGATATTCAAGAACAGGCAGTACATATAAGCATGTTCAACTGCGAACTACACTGGCTCAGGTATTAACAAAAAAATGTTGTGAGAAATTAATGATCACCGTGTAAAATATGTTTACTATTTGTTTGGAGGGATGATAGTATTTAAAATGCAATTGTATTCTTTTGACATCTGATGTTGAATTCGAAACGTTACTCAAAATATTTTCCTCAATTACAATATTCAAAGTGGATAGTAATACACCAAAAATATTATTCTAGATACATTTCAAAAGTTAAATAAAATTACTGGTGGTGTCCCGAGTCCAGTTTTTAACGCAGTCAGTTCAAAAAATTATGTTAATCTGAGTCCAAGTTATTTCAAATCTCATTGTGATAAAAAATATAGTAAATTATTGTATTATATTTTTTTTACATAAACATACACCAAAATATGTATTATTATTATTATTATTATTATTATTATTATTATTATTATTATTTTTATTATTTATTAAATTTTTATTTTTATTTTTTTATATTTATTTATTTTATTTTTATTTTTATTTTTTATTATTTTTTTTATTTATTTTTTTATTTTTATTTATTTTTTTATTTATTTAGAAATTTTATATCAGCTTCTCATTTAATGAGCTTTGCACACCTTTTCCAATTTCCTAAAGGTATCAACTGCTTCATGATTGGTTTTCTTGTGGACTATTCTAGAATATAGAACAACAGCTTTCTGAACTTTTGATCTAATATTTCGCTTGGACACTTAAGGCATCATCAGAGACGAGTTCTAGACATATTGATAAAACAAAATAAATGTTATTTAAATATAAATGTGAAGTAACATTAAAATATTGATAACTAAACTTAAATCTAAAATCCTAAAATAATAATTATATCAATAGAGAGATTCTATCACAGCAGTTCGAATACTAGCCTGAACAAAATTAATCATTAATACTATCTTCTTTTTATTTTTCCCTTGAAGCAACCCAGCTTAGATTCCGCAAATTCTTGAATGCAGTTTTCAAATGTTTCCAAATATGGTTTGAGGATATCTACAAACTCTACCTGTTCTTTCTGAATGAGAGAATTAGTAGTATATCCTATGTAAGAGGCATTGCATCCATCTTTATTACATTGAAATTGGTATACTACATAACTCAACATTCTCCTTAGTCGCATTAGTTCCTTCAGAGAACATAAAATAAAGTTTCAATGGCTTATAGTTAGTTAGTTATCAATATTTCAATTTGTTACTTCACATTTATATTTAAATAACATTTATTTTGTTTTATCATTTAGTCTAGAACTCCTCTCTGATGATGCCTGAAGTGTTCAAGGCGAATATTATTTAAAAGTTCAGAAAGCTGCTGTTCTATTCTATTCTTGAATAGTCCCCAAGAAAGTCGATCATGAAGCAGTTGATACCTTTAGGAAATTGGAAAAGGCGTGTAAAGCTCATATTTTTTTTTATTATTATTATTATTATTATTATTATTATTATTATTATTATTATTATTATTATTATTATTATTATTATTATTATTATTATTTATTATTTATTATTTATTATTTATTATTTATTATTTATTATTTATTATTTATTATTTTATTTATTATTTATTATTTATTATTTATTATTTATTATTATTATTATTATTATTTATTATTTATTATTTATTATTATTATTATTATTATTATTATTATTATTATTATTATTATTATTATTATTATTATTATTATTATTTGTTTAAGTCACAAATAGAAATATGAAGTGATGTAGCATATATCGAAAAGTTTAATTAAAAATTTATAATAAAATATATAATCTAGCATGTAGTTTTCTAGAAATTAATTTAAATTTTTTTTTTCTCTAAATCCTTTCAATTAGCAAAATAGGTTTGGGTAGTAGTATAGTATAGTAGTACAATTAGATCAAGCTTTCTCAGGGATTGTTGAAGGTGAATCTCTTAAGGTATCATCCTCATATCTTATTTTCTATATTGATATATGAATTGGAACTGACCTAAAGATGTAGAGCACTCGCCAAACAAAGCGAGGGTCCCATTTTCGCAACTGGTCGGGTGGGAGAATGTGAGCTATTCTATATCTTTGGGCTTGGCTTTGTCTTGCTCGGATGCTAATTGAGTACACCCCCTCCTTGATTTGGGCTCTGCCCGTGAGCTGTGGTGTTTATCTGTAAAAAAAAAAGCCCTTGGTTAAATCAAAACTACTTTCAAACTTTGAGATGAATCTATATGAAGTCACCAATCACGTATAACAGACTTTTCAGTTAAATTTAAAAATCCAATTAATTTTGACATTACAGAGAGAACCATTCAATTTGATTTAAACTGTTATATCAAAATACTTTCTAGAATGATTCATTACATTTTTCTCAAGAAATTCATTTCTTTCAATTGAAATAATAGAAGCTCCATGTTATATTCTGACTATGTGTGAAGGGATTGGAACATATATTATCTGTTTCATATTAAGAACCTGAAGAAAGATCAGAAATATCAAGTGCTATTGATTTCACTTCTATCACAATCTACTGAACATCTTCAGTGGGGTTAAGTAAGTCTTTACTAGGAACTGGCAGTACAGCTCTACTATTGGCATTTATTTATTCAACTAGTAGCATAAACTAACTACTTGAACACATTTAGCAAATTTGTTTTGATGTCTATTGCCTCCATTTTCTTGGCATTTAAATAGTTAGGATATTTTTTGGAAATTTATTTTTATTTCTGAAAAGGGGAGGGGGAAATATTAGTCTTTCTTATAACTATAGGGATGAATGCTTTTTATAAGAGACGATAAAAGCATTTCGTTATATCTTGTGTATAAATTCAAAAAGACGAAGACGCCGGTTAAAGCGTTTTTGGAGCGTCGTGTTTAAATCTTCAACCACAACAATTGCATTTTCTTTTGCCTTGTAAGAAAGAGCAGAAACTTAGCAAGCGATCTTTAACTCTTATTCAGCTTGAAAGGAAAAATTATTAAAGTATGAGAATTTCAGGAGAGATAAAAATTTCAGTAGTCTTTGTATAGGTTATGAATGAGATGAACAGACTTGTGGAATACTACGAAGTGTGATATTTTTGAATTTTAACTGCTAGCTATTATGAATAGAAGTAGTAGATCTTACTCACTTACAAATAATTAATTTTTATCTGCATGAGCTAGTAAAGGTAAAGTGTGTTCTTATACTGTCAAAGCTCCAAGTTATAATATCCGAATAACTCAATAATTAAATAGTAATTAATTATCATAATTTTCCTATTACACAAGATATATATTATCCTTTCAGCTACGTCCAATTTGCACGATATTTGCTTGTTTTCCAACAGCGCAGTAATAAATGTACAGTGGAAGAAATTGAACAGCGAGTGAGTAATCATATATATCTATATTATATATATATTTATAATATTATTATTAATAATTAAAAAAATATAATCAAAAACTATATTTTTTACATTGTCCTTCAAAGTTAATTTAAATCTTCCTCAAATTTAACATGTTCTATCTATATATCACATATATATATATTATATATATATATATTATATATATATATATTATATATAATATATATTAATATATATATATATACTATATAATAATTTGAAAAGTAGCAGAAATCCGCATCTAGTATTTCTTCCAATAAAGAATAAATTGCTTTTATTTATATATATTATATATAATATTATATATATATTTATATATATATATATATACCCTATATACCTACTACCTCCAATATACTTATATACTCATATAATATATCTATAATATATATATATATATATATATACCACTCAATATACTGCATGATAAGCTGTTCCAGGTAAACATTTTTCTCTTAATGAAACACTTAACATCTGAATGTTGATGTTTGATGCACTGAATCTTTCTTTTGCAACTTAAAATTGTAATAGGAAATTCAAGGTGCCTTTTGGATATTAATCTTTGTTATCCAAAGCTTTTAGTATACGTCCCTAATTAAAACAGTTATTGTTTTTCATATTTAAAGGTACACATAACTCTATAATATTGTAGTTAAAATGTGAACTGAATATTGAGCAGGAGTTTCAGCTTCTTTCCACATTCATCCCTGTAGTTTCCCTTTTTTTTACATTTATAATTTAAATATTTTTTTTTGCCTTCATTATTGTGTGTTTATATTTCCTCCACAAATTACAATTTTGAAGGGTGGTCCCAATCTTAATAAGCCCTTTCTGGCAACTCTGAGTAATCGTTGGATTTCCATTGGTCATATCTAGGTTGTTTTGTTGTTAGAACTTTTAATAACTTTTTAATAATTGTTTTAATGGTTTATATATATATACTATTATAATATATATATACTATATATATATATATATATATCATATATATAATAAAATTTATTATCATAATATATATATATATATATATATATATATATAATCATATATATATATATATATATTAATTCGGGGACCTCATTCTAATGTAAGCTATTCCTCCAAAGGCACATCATGCTTTGCTAAAATAACCTATTTTGTGTCCTGCATTTGTTCACCTCTCTTTGATATTCGGCTTAAATAATCTTTAATGAGGCTTATTCCCTTTTTTCCCTCTTTCTTTTTCTCTTTTTATAATAACAAAATGAATGAGTACAATGTCACCTGACCAAAGTAGGAATGATAAAATGGCTTTCAACTATTTCTTATTAAAATCAGGATCCATATGAAGACTATCACTAACACCTTCAGTCCTCATTTCAATAAATTTATAAAATGAAATTATATTGTCCGAAATTATATACATTTTCATCTTACTTATTTTTTCACTTATAACAATCAATTAATATATATATAATATATATATATAATATACTATATATATACTTATATATATATACTATATATAATATATATTATATATATATATATTATATATATATATATAGTATTATATATAATATATATATATATATATGGTCATCATTATTATCCTCCCCTCAGATTGGGGTGGGGTGTGCAATTATACACCAGAAACAGGATAGTTAAGTAGAAGTAGAAGATAACCCTAGAACTTCGTACACTGCTGCAACAGACCCAACTGCAGTATCTCAATGTCAGGGTTCATCCTTTGTGACCAGGCCCACAGGCATATTCCCTCACAAAACCTCGCTATTTACTCCTATTATGCACCATTCTTCTCACTTATACCAAATTCACTTTCCTTCCTTCAGACTTTCATTTTCTTTGTTCTCCCAGCTTGTTGGTTCCCATCACACTCACCACTATACAATTATTTAGCCAATCAACTAACATACAACCTTTCCACATTACCAAACCACTTTAATACATATTCTCCTTTATTCTCTAATTTACTCTTTTCTTCACATCGCACAGCTCTCTAATACGCTCATTCTCTATTTTATCTTTTCTTCCCAATCTAACACACCCATCTAAGATTATTCATTAGACAGACTGCACCATAGATCTATACCTCTTATTCCACGCCATAGCTTCACTACCAAACATTGACACTGGTTAAAGGTTAAAAAGATATACTTGAATTTCTTTAAAACTTACTAGCACACTAAAGCATAAATTAATTATGTAACTTTTCCTATTGGTTATCATATTTGCTTATTGATATGAAGGCAATTATGAGGTTAAACACATTAGGAAAATATTATATATATATTATATATATATATATATATATATTTATACTATATATATATATATATATATATATATATATATATATCTATTATATATATATATAACTATATATACTATATATAATATATATATATATATAATATATATATATATATAATATTATAATATATATACTATTATATATATATAGGGTGGGATGGTTTAAACCATTTGGTTTAAACCATTGGTTTAAACCGAAATGATTTAAACGACATAAAAGACATGGTTAAAACCATAAAAAAACCATGCCTAAAATATATTAAAAAATGTATTTTTTAATCGTTTTCTTTAGCATGTTGAATTGGTTTTCCCTCAATTTTTCAATTTCTAAGTAAATGAAAGGCAATAAAAAATTTTCTGCTGATTTTATATTATTGTGAGAATGATTATATATATAATAATATATATAATATATATATATATATAGTTATTATATATATATATATATTATATTAATATATATAATATATTATATATATATATATATATATATATATACTATAATCATTCTCACAATCTCACTATACTATATATTTGTACATTTAACATGTTTAAAACATGATTCTTGTTTCGAGCTCTTGAGGATTTATTTCATTTTCTATCGATGCCACATTTTAAAAGATTATAATAAAACTCATTTGTGTGGAGTGTGTGCCACAGCATCAACCAAGCTAGAAGGCAACGACCTGTAAACTAAGTGATGACGTTTATATTTGAAAAATATGAATATGGAGCTAGAACAGCTTAATCCACCATTCAACAAGAAAGGATCATACGCAAAAAGTAAAAAGAGGTATCATCAGGCAGTAACAGAAGCTTATTATTGGGATATATTTTTAACCCAAGATATCCGACCACAGTACTTAGAGAGGATGAGTATTCAAAAGCAAGTGGAATTTATGGAATAAAATTAAGAGCAATTCTCCTCCATTTCATAAAAGTTACCTATTTGATGAGTCTGTTGTCAGCAGTGACTCCCTCATCTTGGTAAGATCTCTCAAAGAAAAATTAGATGAAAAGGTCATATATAAAATAAATCAACATATTGTCAGCAATCTTCATCAACTTGCTTAATGTTGAACAGGGTATTTCTCAACTTTTGGACTTGGTCCACAGAACATAAGAAATAGGTTTGGGAAACAGCTAAAGCAGGGAAATTAGTTTTTTTTGTATAAAATTCATAATGATAATAATCTCAGTTTCGACTTTTAATGATGAATCTCTCTGTTTTCTCTCTGCTCTCTCTCTCTCTCTCTCTATATAATAATATTATATAATATTATATATATATATATATATATATATACTATACTATATATATATAATATATATATATATATATATTACTATATATAATATATATATAGTATATATATATACTATATATATATCGTATATATATATATATATATATACCTACTATATTACTCATATTATATATATATACAAATTATATTATATATTCCTAGTATTCAAATATAAAGGTAAATAAGAATTCATTTGTATATCATTATAGGTTAATTTGAATAAACTTTCCTTTATTGCGGTTTTTTTTTTTTTTTTTTTTTTTTTTTGTGTGGCAAAATGCGAGTAAAATCTTTTTTTCAGATAGAGTTTTATATATTATAATATATACCCTCTTTATTTTTTACTTTATGAGTTTATGTAACTCAAAAAATAATAATAAAGTTTCTACCTTTTGGAAAAATTTATCAATAAAATTTGAATTTTAAGAATGTAAAGGAAATTTAATTAAAGGAATTTTTTAAAATATGTGTTAGCACATATGTGTATAACCGTTTCCAGTAGTGATTTTTTCATTAAAATCTAATTAAAACCAATAAAAAACCAATTAAAACCATTAAAATTATTTAAACCCCCCCAGAACCCAACAAAAAAAACCATTGCGTTTATTCTGGTTTATTTAAAAAAACCAATGGTTTTTGGTTTTTTTTAAAAAAACCATGGTTTTTTTCCAACCCTATATATATATATATCGTATATATAATGCAGTCACTTGACGCATTTTCAACCAAAATACCAGCATTTATCTCCCCTACAATCACTGAATAAGCTAATTCTCCTTCATTCTTGATCATTTCACCTGTAATTCCATCTGTACCTGCTGATTTACCATTCTTCAACTTTCTCACTCCTATTACCTCATCCCTACTAATTACCACCTCCCAAAAAAAACTAATTCTTTTTACACCATCAAACCCACACACACATTAGCTATCACTTCTTCATTTTTGCCAATGCTATGGTGATTTTTGAAGTGTTCTCTCCACACTCGTCACATCCTTTAATCAGTCACGAAAGTACCATCTCTAATCATTATTCTATGAAGATTCTCCTTACTCTCTTTCTTAACCTTTCATATTAGCTTCCAAAAGAGCTTCTATTTCCTTGTAAGTACCCATTCATCCTCCTTCCAAATGTTCATTTACCGCTCTTTTCCTCTTATGTATGCAACTTTTAATCTTCTTCGTTAAGGTTAGGTCAAAGGTATACACTCACTCCCCACCTGGTACAGCTATCACCGGGTTCGATCTGACATACTCGGATTGCCTGCTGGTCCGTAATGATATTGATCTCTCTGCTTTAAAGTTATCATCACACGGTCTTTCCAATGTTTCGAAGGTTACTCTTAAAATTACAAAAGAACAAAGCGAAAGAGGCAACAGAAAGAAGTGCGACCTACAAAAAATAGAGTGGACAGAAGTGGAAATCCTATCACTAACTTGTCACCGGATTAGCTGATTCTGGGCTCCACTGTAAAGCAGAGACGATGGCGGTTCGAGGAAAAGATAGAAACACTAATCTCAAAAGAGTGAATAGGAAAGAAGCAGCAACTCAACAAGCGAATGAGAAGCTTTCTAAAAGCTATGTTTACTTTGATAGCGAAAAATGTACAAGCGTTCTTAATAAGCAAAACTAATGATGCTGTAACTTTTAATGTACAAAAATGAGAGAAAATAAGGCAACAGTAAGAAGAGGACGGGAGTGCTAAACTCCACACTCCCGACTACCTACATTCCTCTTGCGAGACACTTTCCACCGCAAAGCCATACTCTCTTAATTATGGCAATTGTTATTGCCAACAATGAGAGTTATTGCAACAGGCTAGCAGAAACACTTAGCCGAAGCAATTCCACAACACGGCCGCAGTGAATTAGGCTGGTGTAAGCTGCTCTTTTGATCGACTGTGATACTTGTTTGTTTTCTTGCCCTTATTATGTTTGGTACGTGCTTTATTTTGTTGTCACTTAAAAATAAAAGAAAAACCCTGATAAGACAACTGTTCTTATTCCATCCCCTATCCCATTGTCATAATTAATCTTTAATTAATATGCATGTTCCTTTGTGGCAGTCAGTATATGAAGCCGTTGTGTCAAAAGACATTCCAACTACTTGATCAGCAAGATTTCATTTTTCAATGGTTTCAACTAAAGCATTAGCCATATTGATTCCGGTTCCACTTTCTAATTTTGGTACATCCAATAATTGTGTTGTGTTCTTTCCCGATACCAGGATTGGAAGCCTATCAACATGTTCTTTTGATGTTTGATCCTGCATCAATTTCCCATCCCAGTGAACTATCAATGGGGTGTCTGATTTGATTTCATTCCTTAAATGTGTTTACTTTGTGCCATTCGTTGACGACGAATAAAAGACTGATTTATAGTTATTTTACGTACATCATTGCCTAAAGAACAGGCAGTTTTGGTTTAATCACATGTGACGGTCCGGTCAGACATATTTGTTCTATTCAAAGCTGCAGATAAGGAGGGTGTGATGATATTGGTTCTGGCTGTTTTCACTCTTTTTACATTTGGGAGAATTTACCCCACCAGCAGCTCCTTGAATATTTTTATCCTCATCATTTGAATCACTTTCGTCGACGGTGGTTGAGGATCCACTTGTGGAATCTAGTTGTGCTAAAATATTTAATGCAGCCTCTGCTTCTCTAGCTCGCCGACTTTGTTCTGCAACTCGTTCTTGTCTTAAACGACTTCTAACTTCTTTTCTTATTAAATATCTGTTTACAGTACTCATTCTTCCTCTTCTTCCCTCTTTACATTGGGAAATTAAGAAGGCTTTATCTTCTGCATTTTTTATTTTGTTTAAAGAATCTTCCTGAACGACATCAAAAAGATTTTGCAATTGGTTTTTAAATGTATTCTGTTTGACTAGAACAACAACAAGTCCTTCCTTTCTTTATTAATTAGTACTCTTTGTAAAGCTTTTCAGTTTTTGTTATGATTTTAACTTTCCACATCGTTGGAATTTTGGAAATATCCCAAAAACTCTGTACCGTTTCAGTAGTTTGAGTTGTAACATCACAAACTGTTGTTTTCTTTTGATGAAGTTTGTCTAAAAGTACACCTAAGACTTCCCCTGTTGAAGGAGGCTTTGAACCAGAAAGTTCAGGCTGAGGCGAAACAAGGAAGTCTTTTCCCTCTTGTTGATACCATTATGATAATTTATAAATATGATATGCAATATTTGATTCACAATTGTATAGTATGTAACTTTGCTAATTTATAATTTCTGAAAAGGACTATGAATAAATTATAGCTGTACGACTTGCTATATATTTTAACTTTTGAATTTTTTAGATCGCTCCCCTTTAAATGAATTTAATTATAAAAATATGATGTGTAAAAAATTACGTCGTTTGGGCAATATTTAATGGAGAGAATTAATATTAATATAATAATATAATTTTACTTTGTTTGTAATAAATTCACATGAAATACACATTGATTTTTTGTTCTTTTTTATTAATTATAATCACTGCATATAATGTATGTTGGTTATTATTTAAATGTTTTTAAATATTACTTTAATAAAAATTGTCATTATTAGTGTTCTTATGAGAAATTGAAACATATTTGGGCGTAATAAATGATTTATTGCAATAGATGTCAAATTTAATGAGCTTTGGATAATGTAAGGTACAAAAATTTTATTTCACTAATATTTATATATCATGTAATGTTTTTCTACAATCAAAATATGTAGCATGATAATCATTCACAACTTGTAACAAAAACTGCTTCTGCGTTTCGTGTTTTGTCAAAATACTGTTGTATTCTTCAATTTATTTTACACCTTTCAGCAACGTCATTTATCACAGATAAGTTATTAATGATTTGTAATCCATATTTATGATCCCTCGTTTCCTATTGATCAGAAGGCACTGTTAAAAAATCGGTACAAATATTAAATCTTGTAAAGAAGTTCTGTGTATTTGAATTAACAAACTAACTTATATCATTATTTACTACTTAAGCGGTTTATTATCTTTCAAACTGATCAAATATGTGATTTTCATTGCTTTCACCATTTTGTCCTTTATCACTTTTGTCAAACGATTATCAAAGAATGCTTAAACAATCGTTTCAGAGCTAATGTACCACAAATGGCCACAAATTTTATTCAGTGCTGAACGAGAGGCATCTGCATCTGGATATTCAACTAACTTCTTCAAAACCAGGCTTCAACATATAAATGAATTATGAAAAGGAAAATGTCTCGAATAGCCTTTTCTTCTATAGGAGTTAGATAGAATTGTTTTAAAAAAAATATTTTTAGAGAAATAAATTACCTTCGACATCCACCTTGCATGATGAAACGCTCCAGAATATTTAAATGACAATCCACATGGTGGCATTCCACCCAAGAATATAATTATCAGCTCAAGGAATTCTCTGTAATCGTTTCTGCACTGTTCATTATTAAGACATTTGAGACAAAATTTTATAGGATTTTTAATATTCAGAACTGATGTTTTCACAAAAGTATCTTTCGTTCCCATATCATATTTTGTTTTGTCTATTTGGGCCATTGCTCTTTCAATCTCTTAAAGATTTCCATATCTGGGCCTGATGTAGTTTTTTTTTTCAGCTTCGTCTCAAAAACACTTCTATGAACAGTTTCCAAAATATGTTGTCGACAAGGCAGATACAGCAAATCTCGATCCACTAACTGCTCAAATAAAATACAAGCTCCACTTATGCGACCTGTATTTGATGCTGTGGTATCACTACACATAGCTTGCACTTTATCTGTGATGCCCCATTCATTTAGTTTATCAAATACTTCCTCTGCTTGTGATTTCCTTGTTCCAGCTTCAAGTTTTGGCACACTGAGTAACTGTGTCCTTCCCTGAAATGAAACTAATACAGGCAATCGATCAATTTTCAAACGCTCTGTTATTTCTGGCAGTTTAGCTAACTAATTAGTGTCCCAGTGTACAACCAAAGAACGCATGTCCGTTAAACGAAATTTTTCTCGAATTTTTTTGTCTTCTCTAAATTGTGATATCACAACCTAAAGCTTCAACCGTTGCCATTATAAAGTGTATTGCATCTCGATCACTTACTTTACATTTGTTTAACGCAGATAACAATTTATTAGTGATAAATTTTGATGATCCTCTTTTCCTATGCAATGGTGGAGATCCAGGTTCCTCCTCCTCCTCCTTGCCCGGCTTCACTATTTCTGGAATGTTTTCGTCACTTGAAGAATCCGTTATCGTAAATTCTGTTTGACTGGACCTCCCTATAAGAAAAATATTTTCTCTCAGGACTATGTATAACAAGAACAGCAAAGTAAAAGCAAAGTCATTAATACGCTCAGATCAACAGAAAATTTGAACAAACGCCTGGAAAAGTTAAAGTTGGATATCTCTTTTCTGACAACGTGTAAAGCTTATCAGGTTATCCCGAAATTCATTAATGTCAAATTATTCACAAAACGTCTCTACAATAGTAACCTGTACAATATTTTAAAAAACATCAAAATTACAATACAATTAGATATCACAGAAAACAATGAATTGAACATTAAAAATGAAATATAATTGATATCACAGAAAATAATAAAATCAACAATAGAACATTAACTGATAACATGTTAAAAGAGATTTAAACATTTTAACTTATTTACCTGCTTCCATTTCTGTATATGCTCTCTTTTTACACTCCCCCAATTTTTGAAGTTTTTCTTCTTTTTTCTTTTCTTGTGAAGAAAGCTTATAGTCAACCCCAAGCATGCAGCCTGATCTTCCCTTCTGCCTTTGGGATAGCACGAACATTTTATCATCTTCGATGCAAATCATATCTAGAGCATTTGCGTGAGCTATATCAAAAAGATCATTAACAAAATCTTCAACTTTTTTATTTTGTTTCTCTGTTTTGCGTTTTGATAATTTTTGCAAATCTCTCCAGCTTTTATATATTTTCTCTAGTTTTTCGATGCAGTGTTTTTCGTCCCGGATAGGAATGCGCGCTTTCTCCCAAAATACTCTTGCCTCTTTAATTACTAATCTAGCACTATCAGGCAAGTTTATCTTCACTCTACGTAGATTGTGAAGCAGTACAGATATAACCTGTCTGTTAGATGGTAATTTGCTGCCTACGATTTGATTTGTCACATATCCTATTAAATATATGTTATCGTCTGCACGACTTAAAACGCGGGATGGACCGGGTTACTCATCCATATTAACACAGAAACGTGAGATCTTCCGGGAAACCGTACTCCAACTCACTCAGTAACATTATGCTCATTGAGAAAGACATTGATCATTGGGAGTAAAGATTACTTTATTCGGATGCATGCGCAACGCATATGAGCGCATGAGCAAATATAATCTCTTCATAATTTACAGCTACAATATATTTTTTATAATGGTATTACTAGCAAAGGATTCTTTTCTATTTCTATGAGTAATATTTTCACCGAAAAATTCCTGAAAAAAATATTAAATATTATACGAATTTCGTCAAATTTTCAAAACTTTGGAGCCTTTGTGGCGCATTCTAATATTATATATTGAGCCTCCTACAAACATTCTGTAACATACAACTTTAGTATGAAATGAAAGAGTTTTGGGGGGTGCGAACGAAATTCTAAAAATTTTATTTGTACGTATAAGGGCCACATATATACTAGTATATATATACTCTATATATACAACATATATATAATATAATATACTACTATATATATACCTACTACTACTACTTAAACATATATACTATACTATATATATATATATATACTATTACTTATAATATATATAATATATATCTGCCAGCATTCAGCCTCCCGAAGCAACATGCATGTAACTAAAAAACTATAACAGCTTCAACATGAAAACTAAATACATTTTTGATTTCAGCAAGCATTTTCATCGATTAATATTATATTTTTCTTTTTTATTTTCTAATATTTATTAATAACACCTTAATATTAGTATCATCTTCACGGTTCTGGCAGCGTATGCCTCTGCAGTATATCATTTGCCCGTAGCAACGAGCGCAAGAGTTACCCAAACCTCTGTCTCTCTTTCTCTATTATGCTCTTGGAGAAATATGTTATTTTTTTTACCATTTTAGGGGGTTCGGGCCGACGGTGGGACAGAGGGGTTCCCCTCGTCGTCTCCAGGTAGGCCGAGAAACCCCGACCTCTCTGTCCTCGTTGCTGCTTTCATCTTCGGCGTCACTCAGCTCTTAGTTTAAAAAAAAATCGACACACTATATCTGGGACACTTTGACGCTCCCGTCGGAGTGCTAGGCTCCTTACGTTTCTTCCTCAATAGCGATTAATATCCATTCAGATTTCAACATTTTTAACAATTTTAAAATTTTCAAAAGCGTTATTTCTCCTCTCTCTTTTATTCATCTGATAAAATCGTCTCCTGATTAATAAAAATGGTTATTTATTTTTCCTGTAGCTGTTAAGTCTTCTTTAGTTTACATGCATGTGCTTTCGAGAAGCTGACCATATATATTATATAATATAATATCTAATAGTATATATATATATATACTATATTATACTATATAATATATATATATATATATACCTATACTATATATATATATATATTAGGGGCTGGGGCTGCACTCCTGGTGTCAGTGCTGGCATATAATTCCAGTGTTGCCAGTGCGTCGTGTGGTGGTGCTGTGAACAAAAAATGACTTGTTACAGTGCAAAAAATTTTGCACTGCTTGCCAACCTTATATATATATTATACTACTAATATATATATATATATATAATACTATATATATATTATATATTATACTATATATATATATATATCAATACATATATATATATAATATATATATATATATATATTATACTCTCACTTAAAGGTTTGGGGAGGACTTTCTTTTTGACTTAGGTCATGTTCTATTAATTAACTATTGTTCTGTGTATGTTAAATATAACATAAATAATCTGAATGCATATATATATATACTATATATATATATATTATATAATATATATATCATATATATATATATATATATACTATATATAATATCTTATATATATATACTGTCTTGATAAATGATAACATTATAAATTTTTTAATGTAACTAGCTTTAATTATGTTAATTTGGAATATATATATATATATATATATATATATATATATATTATATATATTATATATATATATATATATACGTCAGCATATATATATATATATATACTATTAGTATTATATATATATATATATATCACTATATATATACTACCCACTCTATTATATTCCTATATACTTATATATATAACTTACGTTCACTACATATATATAATATCATAATATATCATACTATATATATATTATATATATATATATATAATATAATATATTCTATATATTATTTTATACTACTATTATATAATATTATTCAAATTAACTTAATTAAAGCTAAAGTTACTTTAAAAATTTATAATAAAAAGTTATCCTTATCAAGATATTAACTATATAAAAAAATGGGCCACAGATTGTCCATGCCTAATTTATGGTCTTTCATACTTATTCTTAAAATATACAAAATTATTTATGGTTAATGGGTGAACATCCTCTGATAAATACTATACATGCACATGGATAGGCATCATGTGTTCAATTTTATGTATAGCTTCAATTTCAATCTGTATTCACATCATTAATAAAAGATTTTGATTTTGCAGACAATTTAAAATTTAAATGAAACAAAGATTCTTTAATCATTAACTAGTCAGGGTACATAGAGTTGTAATTGGTTTTCTCTTTTATCTAATTGACCTTATTAGAAGTATCATAATATATATATATATATATATATATATATATATATATATATATATATATATACTATCTAATAATATATATATATATATATATATATATATATATATATAATATATATAACTATATATATATATATACTATTCAGAAGGTGGTACCGGAATTCCGGTCCGGCCGAATTCCCGGCCGCGACCATCTCTGACATTCTTTCTTCCGCGTCCGGTCTCGCGGCCGGAAAATTTCAAAATCCGGCCGGAAACCGGAATTACTAATCTAACTTCCTGAGTAAATTTGATGAAAGGGCATCTCTACTTTTACATCAACCATAGCCATCCTTTTTAACAAAAATAAATCAGTAAGCCGTTGTGTAAGCATTCATAGGAGTGGTATTAACAATATCTCACAGTATTCTTTAAATAAAGTTACTCAAGTACCCATCAAAATATTGGTTCATAACAAACAAATCTCTAAATTCCAATTTAATTTCCCACAAATTATATATATATATATTATATATAATATATATATAAATATACTATATATATATTACTATATAATATATATATATACTAATATCATATATATATACTCATAACCCTACAATATTACGTACTATATACTAATATATATATATATAATATATATATATTATATATATATATATATACTATACTATACTTGATTAATGTAAATAAATTACCTTGAATATTTTTATGATGGTAGATTTTCTTTTGTTAACAGTTAACATTTCTCTGAGCATTTACACTCATTTGTGATCTGGTTTCTTATTCTTTTTTTAATTTCCTTTTTTTCCCTTTTTCTATATTTTATGTCTTCTTTATTTGTTACTCTTTTCTCTTAATAATGTTTAAGTTTTTAGTCATTTATTTTTAATCTCAGATTTATATTAATTTTTAAAAAGAAATTAATAAAACAACATTTGGCTATTATACTATAATTTTGTCTCTATACTTTATTTTTATATCTATTTACTGAAAAGGAGAAAAATGATTAAACGAATTTACCATTCTTTTTCTTCTGCTTCTTCAAATTTGTTTTTTAGTCATCTTACATTTGAAGAAGTTCTTATTTCCTGTTTCATTTTCAATTTCCTCCTTCACTTTCTCTCGCGAGATTACTCCTTCTTCACCTTTTTTTATTATGTAATCCTGTGAACTAATATTCTTAGTCTAAATTGTGAGAAATACAATTACTATCTATACAGCCATTCTATTTTTCGTAAATTTCTTGATTATCTAGAACGTAGATTACCTCTTATATTGCTTAAGATATTAATACACATATTCTCAATACTTTTACATGATTAGATTGTCTTTACTGACAATATAAGTATCTATACAAGTGTTTTACTATCAGTCTCTCAAAATTTATATTATAGGGTATAGAAAAAAGTCCCTTATTGTTATCTTATCCTTCGCATTTCTCTTGCTACATATATAATGTTGTTGCTATTCCTTCAAGCAAACTATTTGCCTCTTCTTGTATAACTGAATGGTTAACTTCTTTTGATTTTATTTGATTTGATTTATGGGTATCATTTTTCCTTTTTCTATCCCACAGCACAAATTAAAATATCCATCCCAGTTGTTGTTTTATCTCCCTCTCTAATTTAGCAAATGATGAATCACACCAAAAGTTAACTCCACTATAGTTAATCTTATTATTTTCATAATTTCTTTTCTATATATTTTTATATTATTTACTTCATGTATGAAATATTTAACTTCATTTCTATAATTTTTATCAATCTAGTGTAGTCTCTCTTTCTATGAAATTAGACTTTGATTACTCTCAATTCTATTATTCTCCTATTTAACTCATATGTTACTACTATACCTACGGATAAATTCTTGGTCTTCTAGTGAGTTTCTCTCTCGCAGCATCCAGTTTAGTTGTCTATTAGTTGTTTGATTGATTAACATTTTATCTTTTTCTCGTGTTATTATAAGGTTTTCTTATTATTTCTTTTTGTTTTTTTATTTCATTAATTTTAATCTTCTTCCAATAACTATTATATATGAGACACTACATCCATTAATCAATGTTTTCTTCTCTTGATAAATCTTCGATAAACTCATAAATATATATAAAATGATCTCGGAAATCTACTTTCCCTATTTCAAAAACCTGCTTTCGAGGAAATTGGGTATGATGTTTCCTTTTAAAGAATCGAAAACTTAAGTTTCCATAAATATCCAATTGAAAACTAATGTGGCGTTAATAGTAAGCTAATCCCCTTCGACTTATTACTTAAACTATGAGATCTTTCTTATATTGACAAATAGAGTTGCCGCTCCATTTCTCAGCCTTTTGTTTTAAACCTATACTAAGTAATTGTCCTTTTCAATGATAAAATTACCTTTAATTCATTATGCTTGCTCATCTTTGCATATCATATACTTGTTTTATTCTAAATTTCTTACAGAGTAGTTATATAAACACATTATCAAATTCTGGTGGTCGGTTTTAGACTTATACTTTTCTTGTTATTTTTTAAAAAATAATCTCTTGTACATGTTATGTCTGTCTCGAACAATATCCATAGCAATTTATTTTCCATTTCTTTTCACTGGGCTATTGTTGAGTGATCATTTGTCAATTGACTCACTCATGATTGAAACAGATATGGGTGCATATACTGCTTTTTTGTTCCAGGATGTAGTGCTTCATATCCTCTGTAGTCTACCAAATCTAGCTATTCATAATTTTTTTCTTGGTTATTATTAATAATTTTCACTTATATAATTTTACTCTCCATCATGAATATATTGGCACTATAATTGACTTTTTCCACCTTTCTGGTACTTCGCTCTCATTCCAGCATCCTCTTACCAATTTTCTTTTCTATAATCATTTTTGCTTGTTTAATTTCTTCATTCGAATGACTACTCGATTTATAATAACTCTGATTTTATCTTCTTTCATCTTCAAATTTCTTATTTATTTTCTATCTATTTAATTTTTCTCCTCGCTTGCATTCAATGATTCTTCTTCGCTATTTTCTTCTTTACTCATTACAATCGTAATTCTTATATTAATTATTTCCTATCTAAATATTTCTTTTTATATATTTATATTATATATATTTGCATAATTGTATGATTCAAATTTCTTATGTTATAACATTTATTATATTTCTTTACTAGTTGCTATTACCAGCTCTACTAATAACCATAAACAATTTAATATATCTTCCCATTATTCCCCTCCTCTTAATTCTCCACCATCTCATGAGATAATTTTACCAAGTTTTCACATTTTTTGGATCAATTTCTTCTTATCTTCAAAAGATGTCATTTCTTCTTTCCAACATATTCATCTTCAGTTTGTTTTTCATTTTCATTATCAGCTTTCCATCATCATATAATAATGACACCTCACATCTACTTCTTATCTAGTTTCATTACATTACTCACATTTAAATATATACTTACATAATGTTTATCATTTCTTTCCTATCATCCACCACTTCACATCCCATTATCTTTTTCTTTCTCTTCCACTTCTTCTTTGTCAAATAAATAAATATTAAATCTTACAATTTTTTGAGAATTCTGAGTTGAATGACTTTTGAATAACAAGATAAATTAAAGTACCAAAATCACAATCAGTTTTTACATGAATCAGGTTTTCCGTCTACACACATTTCTTTAGCTGGTCATACATCACACTATCCTACATTATAACAATGTTACTTTATGTAAATATAAATTCTTCAACCTACGTTTGTGTCATGTTGCTGACATGTGTTTTCTCTTATTTGACTTCTCAATCACGTTTTATTTTTTGCTCGCAGATTTCATTTCTCTATATCTTATTTTTCTAGCATGTTCTATTGTTTCTAATAATTTCTTAATCTCGTCATCAGTATCTCTCTTGTCACTCATTATTATGTTATCGAACTAATCTATATTGTTTGGTTTCCTATGTTTCCTCTCCAAAAACTAGTTGGTTAAGGCAGTCACTATCCCAAATACACTTATTGTTTAATGCCAGTTCTTAAGACAAACTGGCCCATGCCATGCTTAATTTCTGTTCATGCTTTTTTATCATGGTCCGCTTCTCTGTTTCAACCTTACGTATATCTATCGATTCCTTAAGTAACCTCTCTACTACTTTTTCACACATAAACCATTCTCCTATGGGCTTTTCTGCCGCTGTAACTCATTAATTTTGATTATTTTCTTTTTTGTCGTAAAAGTTTCCATATCTTCGTTTTGGAAATTTCTCTTCACCTTGCATCTTCAGACATAATAACCTCACTTCACGCGACGTTGGCGTCAATTTTTGCTCAATAATTATATTATATTCCATTTTGCTGAATAACCATTTCTATATATTTCTTTAGGGTTATTTGTATTTTTTTTTATATCCTCAAATTTTCTGAGTGCCCTGTTGTATAAACTCTTTAGTTGACTATCTTCCATTTATCCCTCACTCCCACTTTCCTTCTCATTCTCACTCACATTCTTTAAGTTTGAATTGAGTATCATTAATATTAATTTGCTAATGGCAAACTCTATTCCATAAAGCAAGCTAGGGTCCTTGGTGGAGTTTTATATTCCTGATTACTTATTTTCGTCACTTTCTTTTCAATTATGGCTCATTCTTTATCTACATTATTCCAAAATCTTCTCTTTATTTTGTTTTTTGATTAGCATTATCCTTTATTCGTTTTAAATATATTTTAATCTATTCACAATGAAGCAAAATTGTCTTATGTTAGGGCTTTTTATTTTTCTTTCTATCCTTTTTCTCTTTCTCTATTTTCTCTAAATTGACTAATCCAACATGTTTTCACTTTTTGTTTCTAGATTATTCAATAAATAATATGCAGGAATGTCCTCCTTCATTATCAGATGTCGTGAATATTCTGATAGATTAAGATCACCAAATATCCACACAGTGTCCATCTTCAAGTGTTAATCTCTATTGAGATTGTTCAATTCTGTTGAATCTTGCTAGATTTACCCTAGGTAATCTAAGGTACATATCACCCTCTATTACAAGCTTGATTTTTAAATCAAAACTCTTACCTTTGATTTTACGAGTATACAAGGCAATAATATTTCTTTTTAATATTTTATATTCTGCCATTGATAAATATAATTATTGCTTTTTAAATTTTTGTGGTCATCTAGTATATTGTAATTCTTCATCAGTTAATATCCATCTAATAGCAATTTGTTAAGACCTCGCGATTTAAACAAAAATTCACTGTTTTTCTATACTTCTGTATCTATAACTAGCCATTACATCTTTCTTGATATGTAATTTGTGAGAGTAATCTATTACATCAGTCGTTTGCATTATTATTTTGTAAAAATTCTTATTTTCGTTGTGCTGTTCTCTCTAAAATGCTCCCTGCAATTCATAGCTTCTTCGTTCTTTCTTTTATCTAGTATTAATTAATACGTAGTTAATTTTTATAAATATTAGTTTTTCATTATTTCTCTTTTCTATAAATATAGTAGATTTATTATTTTTATCTTTTATTGGTTCATTTTCTTTACAATATTTCATTATGTGTTATTATTATTTTTTAACACATATTTCATAGTAGTAAACTATTATATTTCTTCATTTAATAAAATATGCAATCTTCTGTTTTATGATTAGTACGTTTACAAATACCAAAATTTAAGAAAATTCATTGAAATACAATTTTTTTTTCTCTCACAAATAACATTCATCTCAGTTGTTATGATATTTTTATTACTACACTATTCGTACAGAATTATATTATTAATCTATATTAGACCATTTTCATTTTTATTAGCACTGGTATTTCAGTTTCAATTTCACATTCAACTGATTCCATCATCATATTTACAATTGATTCTTTAGTTGTTAGAAAAATATTTGTTTTAATTCCTTCAATCTTATTTATGATTAGCTTTCTTTCCATGTCCTTCATATTAAGAATTACTACTCAATAGGTATGAAATGTACCTTTTCACTTATTTTAATAATCATCTAGCTTTTTCAACGAGATTCTTCTTTTTTGCTTTATATAAAATACACTATATAATCATCATATCCTCTGAAAGTTTCTTACTACTCTCCTTTCCTTTGTTGCATATTCACAACAATGTTTGTACTTTAAGATAAAACTTTTCTTGTTCTTATCAGTTTTCTATGCTATTTCTTGTTAATGTGTATTATAATAATTATCTTCTACACCATTTTCTGTCCTATTTCTTCTTCTTAAAGCATAATTACTTTCTAGTGGTTCACCAGCTTAAACACATTCCTTGAATTTAATATATTAAGTGTATTTTTTATGTTTTTTTCCTTTTTCTTCGAGATTATAAAATACTTTTAACTTGAATAAGTATTCTTCAAAAGATTCTTCTTTTTTCCACTAATTTTAGGTATTATAAATTCATTTTTCTTTTCTTCATTTGTTTCTCTTTTTTCTTTAATATCCATTAGTTCCTTTATCATGTTAGTTAGCTTATCCATTGTTACTGATAAAATTTCCCGTGCAGTTTCTTCTTCTTTTTCCATTTTGTTTGTTTGTTCAGTATATAAAATTTGTTTATTTATAAAATGATTAATGTAAATAAATTACCTTGAATATTTTTATGATGGTAGATTTTCTTTTGTTTATATTTCATTTCTCTTAGCTTTTACATCTTTTGTTATTTAGTTTTCTTTATTCTTTTAATTTCTTCTTTCTTTTTTCTTTTATGTTATGTCATCCTTTTATTTGTTAATATTCATCTTAATGTTTAAATTTTTATTTATTTATTTTAATTCAAATCTTATATTAATTTTTAAAAGAAATTATAACAAACCAAAAGAAAATTATACTATAATTTTGTCTCTATACTTTATTTTATCATTATTCCCTACTGAGGGAGAAAAATGATTAACGAATTTTTATCATATATATAATATATTATATATATATATATATATATATATATATTATATATATATATATATATATTATATATATATATATATATATATATCATATAATATATATATTATATATATTATATAAAGTTATCTTTCTTTAAACACTTTTTAAAATAATTCTTGAATTTTGCAAAGGTAAAAAATAGACTGATCACCAGTTTTGGAAAATTTTCTTAAACGTTTTTCATGAAATTTATTTCCTGCTTTTGAAAATGAAGCATCATTTCCTCTGAATATTGGGGAGACTGGAAGGAGAGTAATTTTTGGGTTAGTACTGCTATGTTTTTCATTTTTAGCTTTGGTCCTTTCCAAAATAAAGTAATACTTCACTTTGCATATTAGAAATTGATTTCTCTGGTAAATAATATTCAATTTCTTAAGAATTTCACCTTTTGAAGAGCCACTGATTTTTTCTTTTTTTTCCTTTTTACACTAAATTGACTCGCTGTCACTTTCAACTTTCTTCAAACTTATTAAAAACTAAGTAACTTTGGCATTGTAATTTTTTCTTAATAGCTCCTGATGAGTTTTGAGGTACCTTGGCAAATCTAAGTTAATTGTAGATAATGCTCGTTTCCTTAGAAAAATGGATGGAATGACTCATCGCCTGACCCTTCTTTCTGTACTGATACTACTATTATCACTTTCTAGCCTTGGCATGTATTTCTACCTTTCTATATTGTGCTATGTTCTT
>JABUQX010019860.1:0-15000 GCA_015478945.1 Trachelipus rathkii
CACCGTGTTGGTGATACGAAGAACCACACCAGTGCCCTCAATTGGAAGAGTGGAGGCCACCCCAGACACCGTTTCAGAGCTCTGGACAGCGTCGGTGGAGGATATTTGGTCGAGTAGAGAAGGAGAGAGGGCCGAGCCAAGGCGGCTGATGATTCCCTTATCCTCTTTCCCTGGTGTCGAACTCAAAGAGACTGCAAACCTCCGAGTGAAAGACTCCCATCTGGAGGTACCGTTGTTACCCACGTAGGTAAGGTGCAAAGTGTCAGTTTGGGGAGCGATACCGGTGGGAACATTAACTTGCGCGTCCCGACGGGTGTCCTTCCGTTCCTTGGAGTGGGGAGGGTCAGAAAAACATGAATAGATCGTAATATTCATAAAGGAATCCGGACAGGATTTAGAATCACTAGAATAAAGTGGAGTGGATTAGTTAGATACGGTAGCGTCCATTAATTAAATAGTCATGAGAAATTAGTGGTGGAACATTGGCGATACCATGTCTCGAGCACGCATAGAACGACAGTTTCGTTTTGAAGAATCTGTGGGAGTCTCAGATTGCATGGAACTAGAGGACTTCCAAAACGTCAGAAGCCTCATGTTGAAGGGGATAGGTTCGTCGTGGGGGAGAAGATCTACTTTCATGAGGAGGGACAAGCAGGAGAGTGACCCGAAAATTTCCAAGGGGAGACTGATGCCGATCTCTTACGAGAAAGATGCTTCCCATTGGCACCAGAAGAAACACCCTGTGCGGTAGAAGAGGAGGAGAGCGATTCCAGCGAAGATTGTACGGTGGCAGGAATTGTGTGGCCGTAGGAGTTACGTGGATGTCAGCGAGACATTCTCCAAGGGTCAAAAACGTTCGCTCAGAGGACCTACGTCTAGATTGAACAAGGGGTAATGACGAGTGAGGCAAGGGGTAGTATTTTTCGACAAGACGGTGCAAGACAGTTGTGCTGAAGAACAGGAACCTCCATCACAGGTGTTTCAAAATCAGGGTCGTTAGCGAATGGGCGATTTCAAACCTGGGAAACTAACAATTCCAACGTAGGACACGCGAGCGAGGTGTATTGCTAGGTGGACGCATAGTAGCCTGAGCAAAAGATGTGGGAAGATGAGACAGCTTCTGCTTTGCTAGGCGCTTCGCCTCGCGACGATCCAGTTTGTGAAGAGCACACTGCTACTATATAGATTATCTCTACAAGTAAAGAAGAGACAGTTGAACTTAACGAAGAGGCATGTGAACTTATGCAATTGGAGACAATATTAAAAGGAGAGAATTAATTACATAGTGGTTTTGGGCGATAATTAGTATACACCCTATATTTGGGACAAAAATGCAATAGGGAGTTTATTAGATGGTACAAGATCACTTTTTGTTTTTTTTAGCGTGGTCGGACACAATATATGAATAATAAGGCATAAGTAAAATACGACTATACATCACGGAAAGCTAGGAATGTAAGAGTTCCCGGATGCATGCATAGAGGGCAAAGACCGTGTTTAGATACTTATATTGGCTTAGGACGAGTGAGTAAATATGGTGGACCAACAACTGTGCTGCGAATAGCAACTGCTAAGGCCAGTAGGAATTGCGAGGTTCTTATGTCTATGATGGATATCCGTGAGGTGGCAGCGGTGGAAGGCACACCTCACATACTCACAACTCACTGCGAGTACTGTGGTGATCCGGCACTATGCCTATCGTTCGCACGAGTGAGCAAGGATATCCGTTCCGCGCTTTAGTAGCAGACTCAGAAGCGAGAGCGGCGAGCAGAGAGAAATCTCGAACACAACACCTATACAACACTTATTACGTAGAGACATTTATATGATTCACAGTGCATATATTTGAGCTGTATCTGGATTATAATTAGATTTTTTAATATTAACAGTATTATCTGTGGCCGCCGTAGTGGTAGTCGAGATTATTTAATTTTAATAATAAGACTAACGAATATATTAATATGTGTATTAATATTATGATAATATTAATATATGTAAATTCAGAAGTAACAGAAGTAGAACGCACCTTAAAAAATGACGCAAGTTCCTTTTCACTTTTGATTTGCTTTGCATTTAAACTGTAATTACTTGAGGTGAAATTGAAATTCGAAATACACCTTGGAATAATATAGAGATAAATGAAAATATACAAGAATATATAGTAAGAAGATATAAGAAGGAAAATAGAAAGACATCTAAGAAAAAATAGTCAAAATAGGTTGCGCAACCAGAAAAATCTAGGAAAAACAATATACGTAAAAGAAAGTAGAACAAATAAGAAACTATACTCACTCCCATGGCTATCACTCCATATCATTGAAAACCGAGTTATCCTATCATCGAGAACACAACATGCTCACTAAAGAAAACAGGTACGTTAGATTCTTATGTTAAGTCTCAATAACATCCTACATCTAAATCACAGTGCGGCAAACTCCTGCCGCTGCTCTATTACGCCTGAATTCTGAATGTCACTTCACTAGAAGAGGAAAAGGGGAAAATTAAGATGATAGCTGACAAAGAAAGATGCCCTCCCTTTTCAGGGAGGAGAACGAAATAGACATCTAAATGGATACATGAACGTAGTGGCAAGATTGGTTCGGATAGCTGCGAAAGGACAAAAGTAAATAGTCACTGGAATTGGGAAATTATGTTCTAGCAATTAATAGTTTCAACTATAGACAATATGGTATACAGAGTTAAGAGAGGAGAAAAAACTCAACAAATGTGAGACACGGTGGAATAATAATCAATTAATAATTACAAAACACTTATCTCTTCAGTATATTATACAGAAAGGAAAGATTTTCCGAATGATTTATTAAATCCGAACCGATTTCAGACTTTTCAGAATTGTAAGAAGGATCAGAAGATAACCAATGAAAGATATATGAGGAGAGGATAGAACGCAATAAATATACTAGGCAGAATGTGGAATAAATATAGACCTGAGGAGTGGATAAAATGTCAACAAAGAGGAATGAAAGAAAAAGTTCGTCTTCTGGGACAGGCTAAATTGAATTCAAATGATTTTCATATGACGTTAGAAGCCTGCGGCAAGGAAGAATATAGCTATGGAAATATTAATGTACTCCCTAGAATTTTTCAGGAACAAAAGGAAAAAGAAAAAGAGAATAAAGATGGCTTGATCGAAATTGGAGAGGAGAAAAAAGAAATGTACAATAAATCTGAACAATAACATAAATTTTTTGCCTGTAAGCAAGCACTCAGAATGACATTGGGGCGAACCTAAATGTCCAGTTAATAAGAGATTGTGTTACATTTGCAATTCAAGTAAACATTGGGCAACAGATTGTCCAAGAACTGGAAGAATAAAGGAAAAATAGAACAAAAAGAGCCAAATGAAGGTAATAAAAGAGAAGAGATAAGGTACATCTGGAAAATGAACAATGATGAAGAGCAAGAAAGTTTGGAGGAACTGCAATATGAAATATATGGTATAATAGACTCTGGAAGTGGAGAAAAGTGTGCGGAAATTTTTATATGGAAAGAATTTTAAGTAGATTAACTGAAGAACAAATTGAGGAAATGAACAATACAGCTATAGAAGTTCACACTGTTTCATTTTGGAGAAACAGTGTGTAAAGGGATAAAGAAAATAGATATACCGACAAAACTAATGAGAAACAAAGTAAGAATAAGAACAATAATAGAAGGAAACGTTCCCTGGCTGACTGGGAAAGAAACTTTAGAGAAAATAGGCGCAGTAATAGATTTTGAAAAAGGAATAGTAATAGCAAAACGTTTTTCAGACTATGTCATACCCTGTAAAGGTAAGAACGAAAAACATCTTAAGATTTCATTGATTGAGAAAATGGAACGGCAAAATATGTGGCTTGGAATAGACAGGGAATGGTGGACCAACAAAGAAATAATGGAAAAAAGAATAGAAAAACTGCATTTACAATTCGGACATGCTAGTAGCGGAAAATTAATATAAATTTGAAATGATGCATATAAGACTAATGAAGAGTATCCAAGATTTAAGAAGACATTGGAAGCGAAAATAATAGAAATAGGAGGAAAGTGCGATACATGTAAAAAATATAAGAGAACACCAGCTAGGCCTATAGTTGGAATGCCTACGGCAAGGCAGTTTAATGAGGTGGTGGCTCTGGATTTGGGAGAAATAGAAAATAGAAGATTTTTAATGATGGTGGATGTGGCAATGAACTATTGTCAGGCTGCCTGGATAAAAGATAAAAATCCCCTGACAGTGGTAAAAGCATTTATAGGGAAGTGGCTGTCGGTACTCGCAACACCTAGGAAAATTTTATCAGACAATGGATTGGAATTCCAAAACGAGGAAATGAAGATTTTAACTGAAAAATCTAGAATAACAATTATGGCTACTCCATCAGAAAGTCCCTGGAGTAATGGGACATGCGAAAAGATGGTTGGACTTGTGAAAGATGGAGTGAGGAAATTGAGAGGATACTACGAAAAACTGGGATGTATCCTTAATGTGGACAATAGCGGCAAGGAATTGTCTATTAATGAAAGATGGAGTATCACCGAATCAGATAGTTTTTGGAAAAAACAATTACACATCCCAGAGTACAAACAACGAGGAAATAACCATGAATTATTATGAAAACGCATATGATACACTATTGGAGAATCTAAAAGCACGAGAAAAAGCCAGAATAATCCACATACAACAAGAGGCAGACAAAAGACTAAACAAAGCCTTATCCAAGCACATAAGAGAACATCATTTGGAAGAGAGACAAATAGGAGATGTTGTGTATTATAAAAGAAACTTGGAGAAATGTTGGAGAGGTCCTGCGAGAGTCATAGGTAGTGATGGAAAGACAGTAGTAGTGAAACATTGGGGCACCTTACGCGAGGTGGCTAGGGTGCATATCACTAGAATAAGACAGAAAAGGAAAGATTGAAGAAGTGAAAGAAGAAACACAAAGAGAAGAAAGTTCAAGATGATACAAGATCTGATGGCTCAGAAACTGATGGATTGGAGACAGAGGAAAGTGAGGAAGAGTATGTCGGAGGAAGGGTGGTTGTACAAGAGGAAGAAGGGAAAAATGAAGAGCAAGAAGACACAAGCGAAACAGAATCTGAAATGGAAACTGAGTCGGAAGAAGATGAAGAAGAGAATCACGGGGAGGAAGAACCAGAAATACCTAAGGTGAAATTGGGGGAGTCGTATGAGATAGTGGACAAAGAAACAAAGGAAAAATCAAGAATTAGAAAAACCAGTAGAGCTGAAAAGCAACGAGCCAAAAATGGTCAGATAGTTACAACATAATAGATTTAGATCATGGAAACGAAAAATGGATAGATTTGAGAAACTTTAAAGATATAAAAAAGATAAGAGATGAAGTATGGTTGGGAGATTTTGAAAATGAAGAGATACATCATACATAGAGCAAAAATGGATGAACTTAGTAGCTGGAAAAAGAAAGGTGTTTATGAGGCGGTAAAAGATGTGAATCAAAAAGCCATCACAACTAGATGGATAATTACAGAAAAGTTAGAACACGAAAAGAGAAAATGTACAGCTAGACTTGTGGCTCGTGATTTTGAGGAACAAGAAGATTTAAAAACGGATTCACCGACTTGTGCTAGCGAATCCTTAAAATCGTATCTTGCTATAATTCAGAAAAATGGATGGAAATGCAAAACATTAGACATTAAAACAGCTTACCTGCAAGGTAAACTCATAGAGAGAAATGTTTATTTAAAACCTCCAAGAGAAGCCAAAACGAATTAGTTATAAAATTGAAAAAAAAGATTTACGGTTTAAAAGACGCAGGAAACCCAAATCATCATTCCTACACTGAAAGAAGGATGGAAATGGAAATTTTTTCAGATGCCTCTTTTAATAATGTGGGGAATGGACAATCTCAAATTTGTTACACAATAAGTATAGTAGATAAATACAACAAGAGTCTCTTATATTGGAAATCAAAGATGGCAAAGAGGGTGGCGGGATCCACTTTAGAAGCAGAAGCTTTGGCATTAGGTGAGGCTGCCGATGCAGGCATATATTTGAAAGCCTTATGGGAAGAAATAAACGAAGAAAAAATACCAATATTGATAAAAACGGATTGTCAAAGCCTAGAAAGAGCACTATACTCAACTTCGGCAGTTTTGAACAAAAGACTACCAATAAATATGGCTTATTTAAAGGAAATAATATCCAAAAAAGAAATAGATGAGGTCAACTTGGTATATAAGTCAAGAACAGAGATTGAGTGCTGACATTTTATATGACAAAAATGGATAGTTTTAAAAATGGAAAATATACTGAAATATGTTAACAATGAAATATGAAGACATAATACAATTGAGCAACGTGAGAGGGACGGGAATTGGGGAGGTGGACGGTTGGAGGTGGGAGTGGAAGAAGATGATGTTAGAATGTAGTGGCAGAAGAAGGGTATGTGCAGTCAAAAAGGGGGTGCAAAGCGAAGGAAAGGGAGTGAATGGTGCGAGTGAGGAGGTGAATGAGGTGGTAAAAAGGAAAAAAGGAGGCATAACTGTGATATATATGGTTAGGAAAGTAGTTTAGAAGAGGAGAAGTCGGTGAGGAATACTTAGAAGGAATTAGAGTGGAGTTCAAAGAGAGCGGTGGAGAGGAAAGGATGACCATGGAAGAGGTGGAAGGGTGTAGAAGAGTCGAGGATAAGTTTAGATATCGGTGAGTAAGATGTTTTGGAAAGACACGTTAAATAATAAACAAGTGAAGAAGAACGATGAGAGTTAGGTTGGGATATTGGTACTTAAAGGAAGATTGGTGGGAGTTGAGTAAGGATTAAAAGGAGAGGATATGTGGTGAGGAAGAGGTGTGGGGGAGTATTTTAGTGGACTTATTTGAGAAATAAAAAGGGGGTGGGGTAGGAGAGGAAGAAGTGCAAGAGGTGAGGAGGGGAAATAGAAGGGAGGGAGAGGAGGTGAGTGGTGTGAGGTTATTTGAAATACGAGAAGGGTGAGATGAAAATTAATTAGGGCTGTGATAAAGGAATATGCCCAGAGGGAAAATCGTTCAGGTTCTTGGAGTGGTGTGGAACGATGGAAATGATGCAAAAGAGGAGAGATAGAATAGGGATGGATGGGAATGGCTTTGAGTTAGATTTTATAACAATTTGAGTAGTTGAGTGGCACAAATTGGATTGCGTGAGGCATACCACAGGAAAGAAGGAATGGTTGCTATATGGGATTCATATATAGTGAAGGAGGTGAAAATGGGGATAGCGATTGAATGTGGGAAAGTTGTATAGATGTGTATATAGGTGTCTTTCTAGTGTGTGGTAAACGTGTTAACGGAGAAAAAGTTTGACGCTATTATTTCTTGAATTAGATAATTTGAGAGTACAGTACATAATGGTTGTTTAACGTTGTGTGAGTGGATAAGAATCGGGGGAAGACAAGAGAAATGATTTATAAGGGAGGGAAGAGGGTTTCAGTGGAATCAAGTGTTTAACAGTGTTAAAGATTGGCTTTGTGGAGAAAAAGTTAGGTAAGAATGAAGAGAAGGGACAACAGTGTATGGGTGTTTTTTTATGAATATTAAGTAGAAAAGCACAATAATGAATATGTGAGTGATAGGGGTGATTAATGAAGTGGTGTTTTTGGAAGAAAATGGGAGTGCGGTGGGTTTAGCTGGAAGACGCGTGATTACGGGCTTTTTATAATACGAATATGTAAAGAAATGTGTGTGAGAGTGTTTACGGAGGAGGAAGAGTGAGGATGCTCTTTGTAGGTGTCACTGGTGATGTGAGAGATTAGATGCAGGGTGTGTATCTGTACGCCAATGTTGAGCCTCATTTCAATATCTGAGTGTTTTATTAGAACTCTTAAAAGGAAGGAGTAGTTCGAGTATGAATGGGTGAGGTGGAGGGTGAAGCGGGTGGAATAGTATTTGACATGAGGAATCATTGATAGATAGGAAGTGAAAACAATAGATTATTTGTATTAATTGCGGATTGAATCTTTAAGCCTAGTGGCGAAGAGCGTCTGGAAGGGCTGAAGGGTTTGTGTGAGTGGATGATATGCGCAGAGAAGTGAGAGAAAGTGGCTTAAATAAACCTCAGGTACAGAGCACATAAATTTTATTTGGTTATGAAGAGAGAGGAAGTGTAAAATGTAGGAGGAGGTTCTCGTAATAGAGAGGTATTAGAAAGTAAGAGAGGTTGTAAGTATTTGAAGAGGAAGTAAGTAAACAAGTGTTTATTAGATATTCCTAAGAGATGGAGTAGGGGTCACACAGAAGAGGGAGAGAGTAGGATTAGATATAGAATAGAAGTGAAATTAGAGCAGAGAGAATGATGGTCGAAGGAATGAGAGCCTTTGTAGTTGGTCTGAAGAAAGAATATCGAGAGAGTTGAGTTTATCTTGCTATATATAAGTCATTGGATATTTGTTATTATGAGAGAAATGGTTACTCAAGCTTAGGTAGTGTACGTTTTATAAAAGTGTGTAAAATGCCCTGTTTGAACTGTAACATAGTTTGGATATATTTGAAGAATGAATGTGGTTAGAGTAGCGTGTTTAGTTCGGGCGTCAGTAGGAGAGATGAGATTAGGTTAATAGGTGCGCAGGTGTAGGGAGAAGATGTTGATTGTGAGAATGGTATGAGGGAAAAGCAGCTGGAGAGGTGGAATTGTTATAGAAATATAGGAATTAATAGTGAGAAGGAGGGAACAAGTAATAGGTAGGTTAGACAGATTTCTATAGAGAGGCCGGAGGGAGTTATATAGGAAGGAGCAGGAAGCGGTGAGACCAATGAAGGTATGTGGAATGGCTTTGAATAAAGGAGATGATGCTTGGTACGAAGAGGGAGAGGATTACAGGAGGTGTATGGAAGAGTAAGGGTGATATAGGCTCGTGAGGTAAAAAATAAGAGGTGGTGGGTGAGGAAGGACGGTGGGTGAGGGGCGAGAATGAGTGGGGTGTGAATGAGGGAGGTCTGTATTCGCCAACCTACAGTACCCCGCTCGTTATATCTGTGACAGGTATAACTCTTTGTATAAAATTATAATAGTAATATAAATTATAAGATATCAAATGTTATTGGTCAACATAATGAGGACTAGAAATAAGAAAATAACGATAAAGGAAAAAGAAAGCAATAGTATGATATGTGAATGATTTTTATTATGATGCCTGTAGTTAGAATTACAGAGAGAGAGCATATATATATTGTTTAGTGCTCACGTGAGTGTAGTTTGAAAAAAATAATATTATTGTAATATTTTTAATAACAATATGACATAATAATCAATGATATTCATCTACTCGCGCGCTCTTCAGAAATGTTATATACTAAAAAAAGCAGAAACAACAAAAGGAATATGAAAATTGTTAAGTAATAATCTATTGAAAGATTATATAGTCGCAGGCATTGAAGTAGCGCCTTTTTACTTTTTATGATTTTGTCCTTTTGCATTCTCAATTAAACTGTTAGAATTTCACGTTGTATAAAGAAAATTCGAACATATACTACCTTGTATAATAGAGATATAGAGATAAAAGAAAATATACAAGAAATGTATATTGTTAATAGAAGTAAAAATGAATAGCAGAAAATGTTCTTGAAAGTAAATAGAAACAAAAAAAACAGTCAAAATAGGTTGCGCAACCAGAAGAACTAGGAAACACATAAAATAATAAATATAAGAGTAAATCTCAAATATATAAGACTTTTATATGTTTGTCATCCATCTAAAATCATCCTCGCATTATTCATTGTAAACGATATATACTCCTATATAAGAAGAACACCAATCATTTATAGCATCTAACGTAATCTATTACATACGAAAATTACGCTAAAGAATTCTTAGCATTGTTTATAGTCTCCCATACATATCCATCCTAAAAAATCTACTTAAATCTAAGTCAAGATTGGAGCAAATCAAATAGAATGATATTCTCCATCCACAACTTAACGAGGGAAAGAGTAGAGGACAAAATGTGACATCTATGCGATTTACTTGGTGGCTGTGCTCACCCAGACTCACATAGGAGGGATCTCAATCAATCCCACATTTGAAAGAGACGCCTATTACCTCACGAGATACGATATATGCGTGCTCTATACTAATGTGTAAAAAGTGAGAGGGATCTATATGGTGGCTCTGTGTTATTGTTGCGAGAACTGTGCAGAGTATTTTTGCCAATTGAACTTAAAATGTTAAAGAGTACATTAAGATTATTGAAACACAAAAAAACACTCAAATTGAGTATTATTCCCTCATCTATGGTGGAAATAAGTAGCCAAGTGTCTGCACGAGATGAGCGAGTAAAATGTAGGTGTGGATTATTTTTGAGATTCGAGCGGCCCTCAGGAAATATGGAGGACCGTGTGATGAGAGCTGTGGCCCGACGAGAACTCCACTGGGAATGTATACTGTATGAACGGATAATTTATGTTCGAATGTTTGTGAGAGTAGAGGCCTCTGATAATGAGCAGCTCTTTTTCCGGCTGAGAAGTCGAAAGTTCAGAAATTAGAATCGTTGTTGTTAGGCTAGTAGATGGGAATAAAAGTGTCTCAACTTTAAGTCATCGATTATGAAAGACGTCAAAGCCCCCCATTTGTCCCTTGGCCACCAGATGATGGCCAAGGGAGAGAAATGTGGAGTTGGTGAGCCTAAGAGATTGGTGAATATGTTTCGCTTCTCGCTATGTATTAGAAAACTCAATTATATATTTCTTTGTTTTCAATCATATCATATAAGAACAATTATATTTCTCATGAATTAACATAATACTCCTAAATTAATCTGACAAGCGCACAAACTACTAATATTAATATCTCAATTGATTGAATAATACAAAATTATATAATCGTCCTGAGAGCGTGTGTGATAACAACACCTTCCCCGAAATCCCAGCTCATGGGGGTGACTTCAGAAAGTCCCCCCTATTAAAGAACTCCGCGTCGTCCCATATGCAACCTCAACGTATATGGAGCAAAAAATAAGCAGCCCACATGGTCACCGCCAAGCGAAATAATTAGACGTCGATATCCTAAAGTCCCAAAAATATATCATATATTCAGTCCAAAGTGCGAAGTTGATCAAATGTCCTCACTCGGCGGTGGCTACACAAAGTGCTACTGTGACCAGCACCCCCTCTGAGTCCCCTTTACAACAGTTCTATAATCTGGTGGAACTTCTGTACCTCACCCAACAGAAGAAAGAGGGCAAGAATGGGCAACAGAAAACAGCTATGCCAGATAAGCAGCTTATCCTGAAAGAGAATATAACCATAAAAGTGAAAGCTGTGGGTGGACTCCCATATTCAATTAGAGAGAGCAGGAATAAAATGTTTAAAAGATGAATAATAATAAAAAATAGAAGTAAAACAAACATGAGGAGAAAGCGAGAAGAAGGTATAAGAACGGTATACGATTATCAATAATAATATATACGATAAATTTATGATTAGCAATGAATATCAAGAACAATAATAATAATATAATAAATAATAAAATAAATAAATAATAAATAATATATATATAATAAATATTAGTATAATAATTTTTTAAATATATGAAAATAATAATAATATAATTTAATTATATCAATAAATTTATAATTTTTTTTGTTTGAGTTGATGTTAAAGATGATTTCCGCAGACACAAGAATGCGGCTAGACGGTGTTAGCAAACTAACGACAGGGAAATCCCTACAGAAAACGAAAGAAGGAATCATAGGTGCTGAAGAGATAGGATATGATTCAGTATACAAATTGGTTCAGAAATACAACGAGGAAGGTAAAAAATTATGCGATCACTACTCGATAATTGAGATGAATTACGATAATGAAAGTGGAGCTAAGAGACAGATGTGCTCTGAAGAGGTATAAAGTTCAGCATCGTAGGAACAGAACTTTCACTTATCAAAGGTCGAGAGATTAGCACGACCATATAATCTACAAAGTAGATTGTACGGCGACCAAGCACGTGTGATAAGGTGACAAATGGTAGCGAAGAGCAAAATAGGGACAGTCGGGAGCCCCGCGACATAAAATCCATGGGTGAGATTTGGTATGAACAAAGACGCAATCAGAGCCCAGGACTCCAACCTCTCTAGGACAAGGCGAATCTTTCCTACAAGATGGAAGACCACACGGCCAAGGACGGGTTTGACATCCGAAGTTTTGGCCGCCCGAGCATCTCTCCGCCCAACAATGACTGACCAGCCAGCTCACATGATGGAAAGCCAACCAGACGTCACGAAAGAGATGGAAGAAATCCAGTTTTATCTTAAAATTTTTCCACATTTGACAATTATCTAGGGTAGATGGTCAAAACAGTGCCACAGCTAGGATAGGATAGGATAACGAGGGCACTCGACTCCTGAGTTTTTAACTGTGTGGGAGTGATCCTGTCATATTCAAGCTATGTCTTTTCGTGAGCATAACTTATTACTGAGTATTCCAGATGTGAGCAATTGGTCAGCTGTTCACACTCTTATGAGCCAAATGCAATTTCAAGTAAAACAGCAAGAAAAAGTAATTTATTCACTATTCTTGGGAGAATAGTGAAGGTGGATATATTATTAAAAGTGAATTGTCCCTTAATTAATTATAGAAAAACTCGTTATATATAATAATAATTAATAATAATAATTATAATTATGAGATGGATAATTAAATTTATACGTATATAAATTAATAATAATAATAATAATAATATATTAATAATGAATTTTAAACCCCATCTAATTTCATAAGTAATGTTTCTTTTTAAATTTATGCTATGAATAACTTGTGAATATTATTTGGACTAATCAATACTCATTTATATCATTATTTTCATTTCTATATCACCTATGTTCACTAAGATAATGTTAACTTTTCTTAAATTTATGCTATGAATAACTTGTGAATATTATTTGGACTAATCAATACCTCATTTCTTTTTTCAATTCAATACTGTACAAAATATATAACTTACCTTAATAAGAAGTCAAGTCTTCATACTTAATGATTTTGAAAAGGCAGCTTCAGGCTACCAAGATCTGCAATCAACATCATTTGAGAACATTCGAGGGTGGAATAAATGAAGAATTAAAATCAATCATCGATGGCCCAAGCTGAGGGCAGATAGGCTGAAGGTAGATAAATATTTATATATTAGAAAAGATAAAAACAAAAATTACGGTTAAACTTACCAAAGCGGCATATAAGATCAAATATTCTTGCATTTTTTTAAACATTGATTAATTATTGAAATTTAATAAGCTTCTTTAAGCAAATACTTCTAAATGTTGTGGTTAAAAGAATGAAAAATGATTGGTTTTCATCAAATAATGTTGTTTTGATTATACAAAAAATAATTACGGAGTTTAAAGTCAACATCAAAAAGATTTTAATCTACTCTAATAATTTCATGTTGAATTCAGAACACATAAACAGCAAATTGCTGATTTTGTTACAGCAAATTGCTGATAATAAGACTTTACCTGATGAATTCAGACTGAGTGAGTGATTGACAGGTGCGAATTCCAACAGCTAATATTAAATTCCATGATCTTCAAGGCATTTTATAATTATTAAGAAGTAAATTAATGGAGGATACTTAATTTTTGATTGGGTATAAAAGAAAAAAAAAAAGGGTTTATTCATTTGTTTTCTTCATAAGATACATAATGATGATAGCAATAAGACATAAAAACTACTTTCAATATAGACAAAATTATTTTGCTTTAAAAAAATAGGTAGTTTTCAAACTTAAATGGGAAAACTATAATTACAAAATAAAGTCTATTATTATAATATACAAATACTAGTAACTCTTAAAAGCAAGAAAACAGATCAAATATAGAAAAAGGAAAAAAAATATTGTTTTCCGAAATAATAAAAAAAATAATCTTGGAAAATTATTAACTAAAATGTCTTCAACACTGTGGTAAAAAATAAAGCTTAAGTTTTCTGTCAGGGAACAGTGTTAACTGAATGACTATAATATATATACATATATTTATATAACTTTTTTATTTACATAGTATTAAGTAATATTAAATACTTATACCCTAACACAACTAGTACTGTGCAATACGAAAAGCAAGTCTGATAAATATATGATAATTTCTATGACACTACTGTATTTTAAAAATTTATCTGCAAAGAGCCAATGATAACTGACACACACACTCACAAATTAATTAAAATTACACTTCAAAAAAATTTTTTTTTTTCCTTTTTTTAATATTAATTAAAAAAAAAAGAAATAATAATAAAAAGAAAATCAACTTTGACACATATATGGGCAATTTTACTGCAAAATGAAGGAATCAAAATATTCACTTTTATCTGAATTATAATAAACTTGGGGTCTAATTAATAAAATACTGTATAAATTTGAATCAATTTGTTAAAGGCAGGTATTAAACTTCAATATGACAAAAACTTTTAACATTTTTTATTAATCAATTTACTTTACTACTGAATGAATTAAATATACTGAGCATTTAAAATTAACAAAAGTAATGATGATGAATTTAAGTTAATTAACTTTCAGCCTTCAGTTTGGATTTAGATTCTGAATCAGATTTGGAACTTGATTCCAATTTAGATTCAGATTCTGTACCAAGTTCTGGCTGTGGCTCAGTATTATCAGTGACAGAATCTGCTGTCTCAATTTTAGGGGCTGGGGAGGTTTCAGCTTCATTAGCTGTACCTCCCTCATCCATTGGCTCAGCCCCTTCTGTATCAATAGTTGGTGTGGAAATGGCTTCATTATCAGAAGTTTCTTCTTTACTACATAATTGATTTGTAGCTTCAGCTAATATTTTATCAACATCCTGTAAAAATGATGTGAAAAATAAAAGATATACATTAAAGCTTAATTAATTTATGAATGAAAAGAGCAATTAAGCTCATAAAACATACATATAAAATTTATTTTGAAATTTTGTCATATTTAATAATTATTATTTTATAATTAAAGAGCAATTTCAGTTGATAAAATTACATCAAAATTATAAAGATTCAAATTTTAAATGGAT
>JABUQX010019860.1:17500-20000 GCA_015478945.1 Trachelipus rathkii
TTCTGAGTGCTCTAAATATTTTTTTTTTTTTTAATTTATTAGTGATTTGAAATAATATAGATGAAAAATACTTATTATATAGATGAAATATACTTATTATTAATTAGGTAATAAAAAAAATCCTTTTAACGCTTTTTAACGCTTAATCCAATTCTCAGAGGATAACACGGAGACTACAGGAAATCGAACTTTAAGGCGGCTATCCCAAGCCTGTCACCACCAAGTGTTTGCAGCAAAGTTTTAATTCTTGGCCCCAAGAAGATAAAACTCAAGACTGCTACGCGGAGGATTGAACCAGCGTCCTCTCGCATGAGAGTCAACGATTTTGGTAATAATTAGGATTAATTGGCGATTTGAAAAAAAAAAAATTAGAAAAAAAATACATTGTGCCTAAAAAAACTAGAATTTTTTTTTTTTTAAATTATATAAAAATTGATTTATATAAAAAAAAAAAAATCTAAAAAATCCCCACCCCTGTTAATTTGAAAACCTTTATTTTCCAATTCCTCTAATGTTTTATGACAACTTTCACGAAGCAAAAAAACTTCCAATTTAAAATTTAACCTTCAAAAATTGTTTTCTTTAGGGCGTGACATTTCCTGTATGTTAAATGTCATTTTAAAATACAATCACATACGCTAATTAACTATTTTCATTACAAGAATAACACTCCTGGCACTCAAATCTAAAAATGCCATTTGCATTTGTTCTATTTATTCCATGATCCGTTAAAACAAGGCTTATAAAACTGGAGAAGAGGATTATGTGTTGAGTGACCATTAAAACATACTGCCTTCATTAATTCAGCTCTTTCAAGCAAATCCCAAGATGGCGTGATTTTGCGTTTCTTCATCAAACTTCATAATAGAACGAAAATTGCTTGCCAAAGTTTAAGAACTTTCAATATCCTATTTTTAAACACCAAATTTTGTGCGTGTGTGTGTTCTGCTCCTATCATAATACTGAATATTCATTATGCAGTCATTACCAACAGATATATACAATATACAGTATGACCTGAAATAATAATTTTGAAATAATTTGAAAATATGAGATTAATATGTAACCTATCATGACATTGGCAAACTCACTAATTTGGGGCTTCTTATAAATTTTCACCAATGTACTGAAAATTACCTGATGTATTGGTTTCTCAATTACAGTTAAAATTCCAATATATTCCTTTAAATTTATCAACTTCAATTTATCAATCTAGCAAAGTTCATTGGAACAGTTTCTTAATACTATTATGGAACAATTTGTTACCATAATATTCCCTACTTTTCAAACTTCTAATATTCACCCAAAATTTTCTCAGCTATTTCCATATATCCTAATTAATTAGGCAAATTAATGAATACTACCTTTATAAATGACATTTTTAATAAAAACATTACCAACAGAACAATGAAGTCCTTTGATTACAAATATTTTCCTTCACCCAAATATTTTTCACTTGGGTTTCTCTCTCGATATAAAAATTTTCATTTTAGCTTGCAATACTCCCATTTTTATTATACTTCTTAACCTCTTGTTTCTACCTGTTTAGGACTAATCTTGTTTTGAAATTTAACTTTTTCAAAAATCCTTTTGTCTATGAGTGAGAATCATCTCATCACAATAAACCTTTCTTTCCTTAGTTTATTTCAGCCATTAAGCATTATTTTTCTTCCTCATTTAAAGCCTCAAATTTTACACCGTTTATAAAGTTCTTTTATATTCAACAACGATCTATAATCTTTTCAACTCAGAAAATCTACTGGTTTGTATACGAGAATTGAATATTAAATTTTATACTTTATTAGATGTAATGATATCTCACCACAGTCCCATTATATTAAACCACACAAACTTTCAGATGACTCTTTAGATTAAAATTCTACATTCATCATTAAAATTTCATTCACACCAATATCTAGATCTAGCACCAAACAGCTGAATGTCTCATATGTATTTAGCCTTCATGTGTTCTTATCATCTTTTTCCCTTTTTCCAGTAAAAATAATAATAATAATAATAATAATAATAATAATAATAATAATAATAATAATAATAATAATAATAATAATAATAATGATGATGTACTGTTGGTTGGAAAGTATGCAAACATCAAGCAATTACAGCAATATATAAATATGTTAATAATTTCATTTTATGTGTGAAAATTACTCTACTTACTCAAATTGAACTAGTTACATCTAGCCCGATAAAGACTGAAATACCGATTGTAATATTTAAGAACACCTCTACCTCTTTTTTTAATATGCCAAGAACGATTTTTAAATTAAATAGTTAAAACTCTAAACAAAATACTCTCATTACAAAAGTGTGTCAAAATTTGTGCCAAACTATTTGAAAATGGACGTCCCTCTTCACAAAAACTTTTCAGTGCAAAAAATTAACATAAAACGAAAAAATGGAAATACATAATTTACCTCATCTATTCCAGTAATCTCATATTCTAATTTTGCTTCTCGCAGCATTGTAGTCACTTTATTAC
>JABUQX010019860.1:25000-26051 GCA_015478945.1 Trachelipus rathkii
TTCACAATAATAAAGATATCAAAAATTGCAGAAGGTCAATAACTACTAAGATGTGATTGTTTCATATACATGTTGGTTATTTCATCCAGTTGAATTTAGTTGAAAGAATATACAAAATATTAAAAAAATATTATACATATATATATATATTATATATATATTTATATATATATATATATTATATATATATTTATATATATATTTATATATATATTATGATTATTATAATATATATATATATATATATATATATATAGGCCATTGCAGCAATTCATACTAAGGCCTTACTTTGGTTTTAGATCCACGTCCTCTTGTTGGCCTTCCACCTCTGCGTATATTAGGAGCTCCACCTCGATTAATAATTCCTCCTCGCCCACGAGGCATTCCTCTTGGCATTCCTCTTGGCATTCTTGGAGGCATCCCTCTTCCCCTCATATTTAAGGGAGCCATTGCCCTAGGTGGGATTGGTGGTCTGGGCCTAAACATGTGTCCTGGAGGTCCTGGAAGACCTGGAGGTCCTGGAAGACCTGGAGGTCCTGGAAGACCTGGAGGCCCTGGATGACGAGGCAAAGCCATATTAGGAGGAGGTAGTAAACCACCAGGAGGTCTTGGTCTAGGGATAGGTAACATTCCTCTTTGAGGAGGTTTAGAATTTCTTCCTCTTGGCCCCATTCGTAAATTTGGAATACCTCGTGATGGCCTCATTCCAAGTTGATTTGGAATGTGTGAAGGACCTAATCTTCCATACCAATCATCATTAGGTGGCATCGGAGGAGTAGGCATTAAGGGTGGAGGGAATTGTCCATGTGGTCCATGTGGCCCATGTAGATCAAGTCTCCTATTATTAGGGGGAGGTAGAGGTCGTGCCATCAAAGGTGGTGGCTTTTGAATTCCTCCTCTTCCTCCAATGAATAAATCATTGCCTCCTCTACCCCGACCTCTTCCTCTAAATATGCCTCTTTGACTTCCTCTACCTCTTCTTCCACCCATTCCATTTGACTGTCTAGCCATTTTAAAGTGTTTCGTAGTATGCAAACAGGTGTTTCAACTT
>JABUQX010019861.1:0-36240 GCA_015478945.1 Trachelipus rathkii
TTTCTTTTATGTATGTTGAATTGACAACGCAAATCTACAGAGTCGTTGTTTACTACCACCTGTAACATTTTGTAGGTATGCCCTTCTTCTGCGATTGTAAACGATGACTCAGTTCAGTTATTCAATAATTTGGCTCCTGGTAATTTAGATTTCGGGTTTCTCGCATGTTCTAATCTTTTTTTCTGACTCTAAAACCGTTAATATACATTAATTTTAAAACTGACTTTGATGTACTTTTACTAACGTAGTTCAAATGCTTAATTATTATTGTTTTATTTTTAACTAGCCAAAAGAATCCTACAGGCTTTCTTTTAGTATATCATGTTAGACTTGGTTAATTCTAGATAATGATGTGATATTATTTTTTGGGCTCGTAAGTTTAGTTACCTTTAAGGGTCCGGTTAGTTTATGAGGTATCTCTTTGCACACACAAGTAAAATTGACAATAAGATGTATTGATGAAGCGTATTCAAGCTTATTTAATATTGGGTTGTTATGTGTACTAAAAAATCTAATTGTTTATAATATTGTTTCGTATTACATCGATCGTTAGAAATTGGAGTTATTCAGTATTAATAATCTTGGGATTTATACTGGTATTATTATCTAAGGAGTGTGTTTGTCTTCTGAGGTATTCTCCTCCCTCATTCCTTTGTACCGGTTGTGGATTCGACCTTTATATGTAATCAAAATATAGAGTATTTTATACATCACTTTAGTGTATGTGTATAAGGAAGAACTTAAATCAAGCCTATTTACTAAAATGTGCTTATATTATCCTTTTGTGTAATGATGAGAAGCTCATATTAGCGGTGATTCGCTTGTATTACCTGCTCCATTAGCTTTAAATTCAATGCTCGTTGAATGTATTTTGTTTCGTGTTTCAGTGATATTAATTATGTGGGCTATATAGGTCTATTGTAGCTATAGGGCGATGATTTGAGGTATCTGTGCTTTGTGCACTACCGGTCCACATATAGTTATTCATACCAATTCTTTATGTTGTGGATTTTTAGCGATGTCAGTCCTAGCTTATTTCCCTGTACTTAAGTTTCTTTATAGTTGTAGAATACCACAAGAATATATTTATCTGATAACACCTTATTTAGTATTCTAGCCGATAATGTATCTTTCTTGTTAGATCGGTTCTTCAGCATAATCTACTTATGTGAGTCTCTCTCTAGTAAGTTGTAGGATCCAGGTGTTCTTGGTGATCTTATCCTTTACACTCAACCAGTTGAATATATGTTACACATTTTCTGTATAGTATGAGGAGCGATTATACTAGAAATACTGAAAATAGTGATGTGATATTTTGGTGGTATGTGATAACTAGTTATGCACTAGTTCGATTTTGACTTCTCTTTAACTAAGGGTCAGAGGTGTTTCGACGTATCTTTTCTATTGGCACAAGGCTGTAAAATATATTTTGCACTCAATTTGTCGTATATTGGATCTAAAATTTCTGTGAGTCTAGCTTTATTTTGCACCTATTTGTTTTAATATATTGTTATCTGCAATATGAAATCTCTAATATGTTTAGTCTGTCACTTTAGTTTAATAATTATAACGCTATTTTAAAATTATTGGTGTAAGAATTTCTTGGTTTTTGCGTGATAGATGAGAAGTATACTTCATTGTCTCTTGCTAAATAGTGTATAGGGGGGTGTTTATGTAAGTTGTATTCTGTCATTTGCGACATACTCACATGATATTGATTAAAATATAATTTACAATTTATACATAATTAATACAATGTTTTGCGTTAATAAGCTATAATTTATAATTATTTTATGTGTAAATATCATAAGAAAGTTAATTACCGGTATTTAAATAAGATATGTACTTGAACTATGTGCCTCTGTATATTCAGATATGAATTAACTCTTGTGTGTAATATTGATAGTTTTTATTCGCAGGGTGGTTGTGTATAGTTGATCTCTTCTACATCATACACCGTAAAATTGATTATATACAATTTGATTGTAGTCGTTTAGAAGCGCTATATAGTATCTAAGAACTGAGTGGTGTATATTTATATATATATATATATATATCATAGCATAGAAAGGAATTTTAAGTTTATATATTTACCTGCATAAGCCGTTTTTATTTCTTCCTCAGAAGCTCCAGGTGGTGTTTCTGGTAATTGTCCGCCGGGAAGAGAATTCAAACAACTCCTGGTCGAGCTTTGCAGAAACCTTTTGCAAATCTGAAAAAGAAGTGAAAAATTGATATAGAATCACTTAAAATATGTCTTCAAAGCTGTCGCAGACTGGTGTTATTGGTAAATTTGTTAATTCTTTTAACATATATTATATATTTTTCGTTATATGATGCTGTCAGTTGGCAATGCTCTATTATATGTTAGAATAACACACTTAACTTATAGTTATAAATAGAATTAATGCGAGTATACTTACCGAAGTGATTACGCATAGGATGTTAGTAGATATGATATCCGTTTGCTATCAATCCATAGATATAAAATATTTTACGATATTATTTGCTAGTGATAAAGCGTAGTCAAGTCTTATCTTCAAGTGAGTGGTGTTGTTGTCGTCTGAAAGTAGCAAACAGTAAATCTTAATTGTTATAAAATGTTGTTTCACTGTAGTTACTCGGAGTCGGAAACTTTTTCTCTAATAATATTAATTAAGTCAAGTGTCTTTCTTCTAGGATAAATTTCTTATTTTCTATGGTGTTTGGTTATGTGGTATCCTCACTTTATGCACTCAAATCGTTCGTCAAATAATTTACAATTTGTCTGATTTGTCTATGTGATCATAAGGTCAGCAATGCTATATTTGTACTATTTGTTTTTATGTGTAATAGCAAAGGAAATTCTAAATTTTTTTATTAATATGTATTCATGTTAGAATCGTTTTTCATCAGATAGAAATTGGTGCTAATTAGGTAAGTTTTGCTCCAACGATTCGCAGGTTTTGCAATGGTTACTCTTGCTTTGTACAAATTCCTTCCAACTTGATCTCTGCATGTAAAACTATTTAGATATTCTCTGAATCGTAGTCGATTAAGAGAAGTTAGTCAAAGTCTCTCTTATATTATATATCAGTCATTTATTGTAGGCTATGTTTCTATAGTGATATTATCTAATTTCGTTACTCAAACATATGTATAATACTGTATTGACTCCATGGTCTTATTACTCTCGGCAACGGTTTCAGAATAATAATTTTGGGCTCCTAAGGTATTTAGTGTATGTCAGGTGTTTGAGTGTAATATCTCCTCGTATCTGAGTAATTCCCGTGAGAGAGTAGTTTGTACAACTGTGGCTCAATTGATTGCTACTAAGATAAAAGTGTAGTTCAAATTACTTTTTATATTCGTTCGTTACCTGTGTAATTCAATTTCTCATCAAGAGAACTTGTGCTGTTATATAGATTGGTGATTCTAAGTGTTAAGAATTTACGGTTTCAGATATATTTGGAACTCATCTATGTGTTTTTTGTTGCCGTGATTCATGATGTTCTGATGGATATCTCCTATGCTCACTAAGGACATGTGAATTTATTTACATTTCAATGAATTGATATCAGTTGGTCGATAATGCGTCCATAGTACAAAGTTATCTCATATTTGTGTGTTGTATGTTTTGTAATTATACGGTTGAGTGAAAATCTGAGCACACTTGTTATATAACATATGTATTTCCGTTATTCATCGGTTAGAGTTCGGTTTCAGATAATAATTTGGGCTCCAACTCTCTTAGTGCTTTAAGTAACTACTTAGATGTTAATTGAGGTGTAGATAATTTTTTAAAGGTATTTAGCTTTTTTCCTTTCTGGGAATAACGTCACAACCAAGAATAAACTTTCTCAAAACTATGTATAGATAATACATAGTTTAGTTTCCTTTGAGATAAATGTTAATACGCTTTTTTTATGAATAGTCTTCATAGGAATGATCTTTAAATCTTTTGTCGGAAATCTGAACATCTGAAGGCATCGGTTATGTATGTTAGGAAATAGGAATATCGGCTTTTACAGATAACATTTGGGCTCCTAGGTAATTAGGGCAGGTGTTTGAAGATTATCTCCTTGCACAAACCAGTAAAATATTTACCAATTTGATAGTAAGTGATAAAAGCGTAGTCAAGCTTATTTATATGTTTTTTGTGTAATTGAAAGAAATCTATACTTTGTTATATAGATACATAAATTTTTTATTTATTTTAGCAATAATTAATAATTTGGGCTGAGGTAATTTAGGATGTCTTTGATGTATCTCCTTTGCAAAAACCGTGAAAATTCTACAATTTGATGTAGTGATAAACCGCAGTCAAGTATATAATCTCATTATGTATATTTGTTTTTTGTGAGTAATTTTTAGACTAAAGTGAAGACACCATTGGTGTTTAACCCTGCTATTTATATATGTATTTAATGTTAATCGGATTTAGAAATCTAATTATTTCTGTCGTGTGTGCTTCCTTATGGTGCTTAATTTAGGCAAGGTGTTTGAGTAACACCTCTTCTACTTTATTGCACAAACTTGATAACTTTACAATTTGATGTAGTGATAAAGCGTAGTCACGCCTTTATTTATAATTGTTTTATGTGTAATAGAAAGAATTAAATTTGTATTATTTCTCACTACATTATTGTAATTCTTATTTAGACCTTCGTTGTTTCAGATCAGCAATTAGGTTGGAGTGCTACATAAGTAATTAGTCGCCAGTGTTCCTTCTTTAGTTATTTCTTGGCAAAAATTACCTTAATGTGTAAAATAATTTACGTTGATCTGTTGTTGATAAAGCGTATCAACTATATTTACTTTTTGTATTTAGTGTCCAAGCCTAGTAACTCCTTATATTGTTCACTAATATTGTCCTGCAAGTCTCACAGGATATATAGATTGAATTAGATCTTTCTGGGCTCTTGTCTTACGCTATTAATAAATTTTAGCAGGTGTTTGAGGTATCTCTTGGACAGAATTGTATAATGTTTACTTATTCTTACATACTAGTGTGATTTGTGAAATGCGGTATGTCAGCTTTATTTAATATTGTTTTATGTGTAATTCCAAAGAAAGCTAATGCATTGGAACTTTTGGAAATTTTGTTACAAATTTTATCTAAAGATCTCTTTTGATATTTATATTTAAGTCTTCTTTTTCTGAGAACTCAGTAAAGACTATATAATATATTCGGTTTCAGATAATAATTTGTGCATGCTCCTAGGTTAAACTTAGGGTTCTCTATGAGTGTTTAGAAGTCTGTAATGTTTAAAATAGTTTCCTAGAAACCAATTTCAACTCAATAAATTTTGCCTCTAAATTTAAAGTTACAAATTTTCGTAGTTAAAGACTATTCGGTTTATCATCCCATGTTTATATTGTCAATAGCTGAACCGTAATCTTTAAGTTGGGTGCTTAATAGTTTCTAATGCTGATTAGTGGGGTAATAAAGCTCTAAGGTTTTGAATATAGATTTATATATAATTTGTGCTCTCACGCTCATTATTATGAGGAAATTTTGGTTTGCGTGTGTAGGTATTCTTCTTGACAAACCGTAATATATATTATACAATTTGATCTAACATGCCGTAGTGATAAAGCGTAGTAAACTTATTTATATTGTTTTATGTGTAGCAGCAATGAAATAGATGAAAAGACTTAATTCTCTATTTTATAGATATTGTCTATGTTTTTCATACTGTGTGTATGAGTGCAATCGTGGCGGTTCAAGACATACTAATTTGGGCTTAATAATAATTTAAGCATAGTGTTTGTAGGGTTATACATTCTAAGAGGATGCCTTATTCTCTGATAGCTCTATTGCACATTTGCACTCTCTCATATTTCGATTTTTTGTTTACACGGCTAATATTATATTTAACTACAAAATTGATGAAGTGATAAAGCGTAGTCAAGCTTTGATATATCGTTTTAGGTGTTTACATGAGTTAGACCTATTTCAGTAAAAGAAATATACTTAATAATTGTATATATGTAAAAACTCACTGTTTATTTACCGGTTGTTGTGGACACGGTTTACAGATAAAAACTTTTGGGCTAATAGTTAATTAGGGCAGGCAATGATTTGAGGTATCTACTTTGCCTAAACACGCTACTCGGAGCCCAGAATTAAAACTTGAAACTCTGACGCGAAAGAAATAAACTATGAAGATAATAATATTTAATTATTTTATTCGAAATTTTTAATACCATATTATCAACTACTAATATTTTTTGCTATATTTTCAAAATCAAATTTTATTAAAATTAATGGTATTAATAAATGTAAGCATATTGACTTCTAGGCCTTTAATCACGTACATCAAATTGTAAATAAATATATATGTCGGTTGTTCTAGATGATATTAAAGAGATATTGGCGAACAAATATGGCTAATTTAACTTTTGAGTTCAGGTGTTGACGGTTATTCCTCTTTGCACAACCCGGTCTACATAATATTACATTTGATGTATGTGATAATAAACGGTAGTCTAAGCTTATTTATAAGTATTTGACTATATCAGTTCTTAAAGAAAAAGTAAATAAATTCCCAGTAAGATATAAATATATTAAATGAGATTGCTAGTCGAAATATGAAGAAACAGTATTTATGGCACTGGGTACATAATAAACATGAGGTAAAGGGAAGAGACAGTCCTTGGGGTTTTAATTTAGTAGATATTAGCCATAGTTTTAGAGATGTAATCTATATTTTTACATTATTGGCTTCTCCAGGAACCACCTCTTTTCTAACATTTTATTTCTAGGCTTTCTTTTACCTTTAGGAATATTTAAAACTGATGCTGAGGTATGCCGAAGTCGATTTGCCGCTTTGCGAGCGTGCAGAGTTTCAGCCGTTGCGATTTTAGATCGCACCACACCATCTGGCGATTTTTTATGGTCTGGTTAACTTGGCGTAGCCCCTTCGTCAAAAACTATCATGACGGGTGTCAAACAGGGGGGTTAAAATGTTCTCCCATCCAAAATAAAAAGAATGCTCGGGTCAGTTACTTTCCGACGCCAGATGAGTCCCTAGTGCCTGGAGTAACGTGCCCCAGGCGGGGGTCAGTTCTCTAGGGCAGCGACACTAGAATATGACCCAATATGACATATCTTTAGCAAAAGATTGAGTTTGTATTTTACATCCCTAGTAATGGATATTTCAAACTTCGGCCATTGTCTTCCTTATATGTTGCAAACATATGTTGCATACTAATGATGTTCACACCAGCTACGTCAACTTGTAGGGGTTTTGCGCGCGGCCACTCATTGTTCAATTAATTTAACACACGAGATGAGAGCTTAGAAAGCTGAAAATTGGTGAGTTGTTTATTAAGGAGAGAGAACATACATATTGAATATAATTGAAATGTGCTAATGTAAACTAATGGCGAACCTATATGGAGCCTGAGCCGGAGCTGGTGGGTCTGTGAGCCCGCACACCATTGGGCGAATTCACTAGGTACCTCGTCTTTGTGATCGAGCAGACATATCTAATGAGAATATCACAATCGTAGACTTGTCCGCTTCGATACTCATATTATAAAAGCTTTTTTCTTCAAATGGGTGTAGAGTCGATTAATTTGTGAGGCCGTTTCAGTTTGGCAATAACTGATTCTTCTAGCTTCTACACGAGCATAGTCATACATCTCTAGGACCACACCTCATTAATAATGTTCAAACCTACCCTGAAGATTGTTTTTTAAGAGGTACCTGAGTCCATTTGGTTATATATTTAGAAGGTTGTTAGGAATGCTCTTATATCCTTCTACCAGTTTAAGTATCTATTCTATACCACCCTGTTTCTGCACTTCTAGGCAATGAAACATGTCCTACCGTCATAGAATATCACTAACTATTAGTGGTTCTACCTCTTAGTTTTTTTTGGAGGTATGAGGAATTTCGATCTGTGTGTGATAGTCAGAAGTGTTAAGGTAAATGGTTCCTCCCTTCTAACAACGATTGACCCCCTTTAGGTATCGCTTAGCCCCCTTATTTTTATTGATGTTTTGGCCTGACATTTCGCGTACTTGGCACCTTTGATATTTCGGCCTGATACCGTATCAAAGGCCTGAACTTGACTTTCATAAAGTTCGTGAGGGATTAAGTGAGAATAAGTCCAGCACATGTAGGTATCTGACGCAGTACCTGTGTTGTAGGTGAACTGTCCTAACACCTCGAGTTACATGTACAGGTATCTGCCCCTAACTTAAGTCCCTGTATGTTACTGTTCCTAACCTCACAGCCTAACTCACACACACACAACACACACAACATACATACAACAACAACACAACACACCACAACACAACACACCACACTGCCCACCTCACCGCTAGGCTACTTATAACCACACAACTCGACACACACCCGATAGTGCTACTTATACAACCACTTAAGCCACACATATACCTACACCTACACTTACTCACATCACACACACACACACCACTATGTATCCGCTTAACCAACCAAAACTCACCCATAGAAACTTACACCCACCCATAGACACTTTCACTCACCCACTATGAAACTTACACTCACCATAGACACCTACACCTATACTCACCCATATACACCTACACTCAGCACACACACACACACACACACACACACATCATATTTTGTGCCTCAACTTTTATGTCCTCAAGCTAGCATGCTTCTCACACATTTATGATGCCTCAACTTTGATGCCTCAAATTTTAGAATGCCCTCAGCTCTATTAATGCTCAATGCACCTCAACCTATTGATGACTATCATTCTTTGTTAATGGAAAAAAAAGGGAGGAAGAAGGAGTAAAGAAGAAGAAGAAAGAAGCAAGAGGAAGAAGAAGAGAAAAAAAGAAGAAAGAAGAAGAAAGACAAAGAAAGAAGAAGAAGAAGAAGAAGAAGAAGAAAAAGAAGAAGAAAGAAGAAGAAGATATATCATATGACGGAGCATTGAGCCGGAGCCGGAGCCGCGAGGTTTTTGTGATGGCGGATTCAGACTGGAATTCTGGCTCCAAGTTGCATATTGAGTCAATTGAGATGTGTTTATATATAATATATATATATATATATATATATATATAATATATATATATATATATATATATATATATATATATATATATATATATATATATATATATTATATATTGTTTCAAAGAACATAGCATATCCCAGAATATTTTGGTGGTTTTCTGTACACCCCAATGAGTATTTCGAGGCCCCTTTTCTGCAGTGACTCCTCAGCTGAAAAAAAGACAATTACAGAGTATAGTCATGACGGGCATTGAAGAAAAGAAATGAGGAAGGTATAACTACATAAGCTTCAGTAAGATAGAAACAAATGAATATTGAGAGATTCAGTGTCGTGCTATCCGATATGTATGCAGCCGTGCACCGGTCGGTGCAGGTGCACGACTGAAATTAGTAACTCATGTGCTTATCACCATAATATTAGTGTGTTTTATGATACGTATTAATGATCGTAGATATAATAGACCATAGTTTATTAACACTCAAACACTTGTCTAGGAGTAGGGGACTCCACCAATTGAGATGGGAGCCGAACCCCAAAATGTGGTTTAACCCTTACTTTAAATGAAAGTTAAAAGGGTAGAAGTTAATAAAACATAGACTTACGCTCTATCAACAGCCCCATGTTGCATAAATTATATAGTAGCAGCAGCCTAATGTTTTGTCCACACACATATTATATGTTTAAACTCTAAGCAACAGAGGAACTTAGTGGCCTTCTCTCCTCTACCATCACTCAATGGTATACGTATTGTTTCGTAAACATATGGAGATATTGCAAGTCAAACTTGCACTCGGGACTTGTTTTTACATGGTATGATATATCCATAATCCTTATATTAAAGAGTTGTATGTCGTATGCATTGAATATGTGTACTGTGTGTGTGTGTATGTCTTTATATGTATAACAATAGCTACTTTACATTTTACTTTCAAACTGAGGTAATTCTTTTATTTATAGAAAAGCTGTTCCATTACCGAAGTAGTTAAAGTTAAAGGTGGAGATAAAGTTAAAGTTAAAGTTAAATTGTCATGTGAAGGATATAGATTATTCACTTTTTCTTTCTCGAGTGTTATATTAAATTACAATGTTATTTTTTGAAAATACATTGTCATTTTGATGAAAAAACATTTTTGGTTTTTTCGACAAACATTTTCTTTTTCTACATAGAAAAACATTTTTTTTTTTTGAAAAGACAATTTTTTAAAAAACATTGTTTCTAAGAAACAAAAGTGTTTAAATTTCCAACGAAAAACTGATTTTAGGGACCAGTAAAGCAATTTAAAGCATAAAACACGTACAGCAACAGCCTCCAGGCGGCCCCCGAACCGCTCCACCACGCAGCCCACCTCATGTCTTAGTACTGCTTTACCTGGCTTTACCATTACATACTATTAACTCAATAAATATATGTCACTACCTATTTTTTCTGTTCAATCATATACATTCTGAGGGACATTGCTATTTTTTTCTAAATACTTTTTTCTTAAAAAAACTTAGACTTAAATAAAATATATTTTTAATTTGTAACACTTAAGAGACCTGGGTTTTAACTTATTGTATCAAATATATATATATATACTAATATAACTATATATATTATATATATATATATATAATATATATATATATAATATATGATATATTATAATATATATATATATAAACAGCACATTAACAAATTTCCATACTTAACAACAGTAAAAATAGCAAATATAGCATTTAACACATTAACATATGCACATAATTTCATGTATGTCTTTAACTATATCAATGTTAATTTTACATTAACATAGTAATATTTTACAAAGATTTATCGTATCCTAACCTAACTATTGTAATGAACTAAGAATATAATCGCACACACACACACAAGCACACACACGTACACACACCACACACACACACACATCATCACTTAATACACACACAGAGGAATATTTGGCAACGTAAACAAGTTTTCACATTAATAAAGGCTAACATAGCATCAAACAACTAAGAATATAATGTACAAACGCAAACCTAACCTTTAAGCACGAAGAAACAGCTAACATTAACATAATTTGCCCATACTTAACAGCAGTAAAAGTAACTAACGAATAACATACAAAAACGCTAACAAATTTTCATACTTTGGCATGCATGTTTTAAACATATCAATGTTAATTTTACATTAAACATAGTAACTTTTTACAAAGCCTTAATGAATTCTTCTTAAAGAGTGAGTAGCGAACAAGGAATAAGATGCTAACAGACAAACACAAACACAATCCACACACACATACACCACACACACACATACACACACTACACAACACGAATATATGTTAAAGTAACAATGTTTTTACATTAATAAACCAAACATATAGAAACACCTGAACTAAGAATATAATATACAACGACGAAATTGACAATAACATTAAACAATAAACTGTTTACATTAAGCAAAGTTTCCATAATTTAACATCAGTAAAGAGCTAACATTAGCATACAAAAGACGTAACCTATTCACACTTTTTTCAAGCATATCTGGGACATATCAATGTTAATTTGTACATTAACATGGTAATATTTAGCAAACAATTTATCATAACTGTCTAATTAATTCATACTGACTGAACGAATAAAATGCTAAACATAAAATAAGATTTGGTCTTGTCCACTCTAGACCATGAGATTTAATCTAAAAATTTCAATTTTAAGACAGAGCACAACCTTGCTATCCAACGTTCAAGATGCTGAAAACGAAATATGACGATAAAATATAGATCTCTGAGAGAAAAAGATAACGGCATATATAGGAATCAAACACAAGTCTAAGAATAAGGGAATATTTCAACCATCACAGGAAAGGTAATAGGAATTATTTCAGCCCCAATCACAGAGTAGGGAAAATATAGATAACGAATATGTCCAACATGGAAATAGCAATCCAAAGTCTTACACTATATATATATATTATATATATATATATAATATATATATATTATATATATATAATATAATATATATATATATATAATATACTATACTAATACTATATATATATATACACCCTAGAAGACTATACTTTCTACATCCGTTTGCGTAAACATAGTGCATATGATATTCCCACGTACGTAAATAAAAGATTTCCAAAATAGCATACATACATAACAAAATATGATAAAGACATACCTTCTCTCCACACACTGAGAGATACTCCCCGGGGTTTCAACCCTTGTTAGACTGAATGAATCCCCTCTATGAGGTTATGAACGTCTTTCATCCCATGAAATTCCTGAGCGAGAGTGGGCGTGGAAGCAGGGCGCATGTACGTTGACAACAATTTTTGGGGAGAAAAAAAACATAAAAAAAGGCCCTTCTTCCCTGTACCTCGCTTACGTGAGGATGCCTGCTTATACGCCCCATTCGGGTGCATATCCCATAGGGGATTCATTCCATCTAACAAGGGTTGAAACCGCCGGGGTATCTTCTCGTGGAAGATGTAATTCTTTATATATTTTGAGTTATGTATGCAGCTATTTTGAGTGTGCCCCTTTATTACATAAGGGGGGCGTATCTATTATATGTTTACGCATATATATATATATATATATATAATATATATATATTATACTAATACTAATTATATATAATATATACTAATAATAATAATAGTATATATAATATATATTATATATATATATCTACTGAAATACATATACTATTAATATTATCATATTACATGTTTTACTATATACTAGTGTAACAACTTTGTGAGATATGCTACTCTTTCCATTTGCTTGGACAAGTACTACTTCATCAATATTATTTCCTGCCTATCTGTGATTGTAGCGTATATAGTATACTCATTATTAGTACATCCTTTCCGTGACTTTGTGAGATATCCCTTATACTCTAGACCTTAGTGTGTTTTGTTTTCTGCAGTTAATATTTCGCTCTATTTTTCTCTCGAGACTATTTTATCGTCGATACTCGGGCTGTTTTTATGATTTCAGTTATACTGTGGATATAGATAGGTTGTGCTCTGGTGTGTAAAATGATTTTTTTGTTAATATTACTATGTTCAACATGCGAAAACCTCTTGGTATGTTAACTTATTTCGTTAAGTCAGTATGATAATTAGAACAGGGTATAATAATTTTTTGCTAGATATTACTCTACCAATGTTAATGTAAAATTAAAACTGTTATGTAGAGATCTGCTTGAAAAGAGTGTGAATAGGTTACGTTTCTGTATAAGTAATGTTAGCTCTTTTACTGAATATTATTTATCTAAACAGTCTAATATTCGTGTTTAAACGTATGTTAAATATTTGTCGTTGTATATTATATTTAGTTCAGTAGTACTCATCGTATTTTTTAAGTCTTATTAAAAACATTTGTTACGATATACATATACTTTCGTCGTGTGTGTGTGTAGGTGTGTGGTGTGTTGTATGATGTGTGTGTGTGTGTGGTGAGTGTGTGTGTGTGTCGTGTGTGTGTTTCATTTATTCTTAGTTCATATACATAGCTTAGTTACGGATACCGTTAAATCTTTGTAAACTTTAACTTATGTATGCGTATTAAATATAACATTGATATGTTAAAGCACTCCAATTGTAAAACAGTGTGAATAGGTCACGTTTAATACACTGTGTGCTATTTTGGTTACTTTACTGCTGTTAAGCTATGGAAATTTTTTGTTAAATATTTACATTTATTCGTTGTTTTTATTCAATACTTGCAGACCACAGTAGTAAAAAAAACAAGGAATTTATATATCTAATCGTAGAGAAAGTTTAAAGACTTTGTGCGAGGAATATTCATAAGGGCTGTTGTGATTATATATCATTTGATGTATCTTCCTTTTATAAGATTAGCTTTCCCTCAGTGTGTGTGTGTGTGTGTGTGTGTGTGGTGTGTGTGTGTGTGTGTGCTGTGTGTGTGTGTGTACCGTCGTGTGTGTGGTGTGCCCGTGTTGTCGATCTTAATTCTTAGTTTTATTAACAATCGTTTAGGTTACGATACGACCATATCTTTATCGAGTTAAATATTACTTCTCGTATGTGAATGTACCAAATTTAGCATTGTCATGTTATACAGAAAATGCATGAAACAATCGTATATTATTGTTACCTAATTTCTCTCATTACTATGTTAGTTATATTTACTGTTGACCTTAAAGTATGGAAAGTTTGTTAATTAGCTGTTTTAAATATTATTCACTACTATACTGGAGTACTTATATATACTATTCTCAATATATTATTACTACAGCTTATACTTTCTATACTTATATAAGCTAAATATATATATTATATTACTCATCAGGTTTTATGATAGCAGATATTATATATCACTTATAATTATATATATATAAGAGTGTTTTTTTTTTAGTATGATGAATAGATATTATTAATATTAATGAGGTAGTTATATATATATATACTAATACTTTCATATTAAACGTTCGAGGTCACCACCAGGTTCTTTAAGTGTTTGTAAAGCCAAGGAATTAACACTCATATAATTATAACATTTATCTTAAGTCTATCTACCAGTGTCTAGCTGGTTTTTTTTTAAAGGAAGTGTTAGGAAAAAGTGTATAATTTGTGTGTATTTGACTAACAAATGTATATAGAATTGCAAAAGACTAGAAATAATAGCGGTGATATGTTGGACATGGATATTCTCATATTAATAGTATGTATGGTAAAGCAGACTGTAAAGTGTTCGTTAAAATATCTTAATCGAGGATCGAGTGGGTGGATGGGGGTGGGGGCCTCCTGGAGGCTGTTTGATGTAGTGTTTGTTATTTATTCTTTTTTTTTGCGTTGTATTTTTTTTTGGCTTTTTATCTCTTGGTCGTTATATTATCTATGTTTTTTTTGTGTGAATAATTTTTATTTTTTTTTTATTTTTTATATCTTTTTATTTTATAACAACTTTTTTCTAGAAACAGTTTTTTCAAATTAAATGTTTTTTTACAAAATGTTTTTTTTTTCAGGAAAACAAAAACATAAAAATGTTTTTCATATTAAAGAAAATTTTTTCGAAAAAACAAAAATGTTTTTCATCAAAACAATGTTTTACAAAAAAAAAAAACATTTGTATTAATACATAGAAAAATAAAATCTATCTCTTTTCGTCTGTTGAATTTTTATAATTTTCTTTAATTCATTATTCTTATATATATATCTTTTTTATTCTCTTTTTTCTACTACTTTTGAACTTTAACTTTTAACTTTACTTTAACTTTGGTACTGAAACAGCTTTTTCTATAAATAAAATACCTCAGTTTGAAATAAAACTGTAAGACTATGGGTATACGACCTCTAACTAAAACATACACTCCACACACAAACATACACATATACCACATGCACTACACATACACGATCCTTTATATAAGGACTTGTTATTATCATACATTAAACCCAAGTCGAGTGCAAGTTCATTTGACTTGAATATCTCCAGTTGTACAACATTATGTATACACATTGTGTATAGCAAAAGAGAGAACCACACTTAAGTTTCTATATCTCTGTGTTAAGAGTTTTATATATATTTGTACAACATAAAGGCTGCTGTTACATATATTTATGCAACATGGGGCTGTTGATAAAGCGTAAGTCTATGTATTTAATAGCTTATATAAAATTATAAAATTTCATTTAAAAGGGGTAAAAACAACATTTTGGGGTTCGGCTCAACCCATCTCAATTGGGTCCTAACATCTTTGAGTGTAATGAAACTATGTTATCCATATTCTACATCATTAAAAACGTATATAAACACACTAATATTATATGGTGATAAGCACATATTTACTAATTTCGGAGCACCGCAGCCAGACCACTGCACCGGTGCCGATAAACCAGATAACTCCAATGATTCATTTGTTCTAATCTTACGGAACTTCTATTTCCTTCCTTCATCTTTTCTGCAGCCCTGTACTCTGTAATTTTCTTATAAATATTTTTACAAAGAAATGAAAAGAAGACTCATAACACTTCAGAAAAGTGGAGTTGTTCCAGATCGAAACTCAAAGGGCTATTATTTGTGTGCGGGTCAGTGCATTTATTTGCAATTATCTGATGGTGATTTAGAAATCATCCACTATTCTATATTTCAATTAATCTTTGGAAGTGGGCCTAAATAATTCTTTATATTCTAAGTTACCAAATAATATAACAAAAGTGGGAAAAATATTATATATATTCTATTATATTATTTGAGTTTGTTACACTATATTTGGGTTAGTATAATAAGGTCTAGGGTATAAAATTCATGTTATAATGATTGGTATGTTAATACTATATTGAAAACATATTAATATTAATATATAATATATAAATATAGTATATATAATTATATACTATTTAAATATAAAATTTCTTAGTATGATAAGATAAATAATAATAATAAATATAGTATTGAAAATATTAATATTTATAAATTTTTTAGCTCCTATTTATATATGTTTCAAAGAACATAGATTCGCTAGAATATTTTGGCTTTGTAACACCCAAAGATGAGATTCGATATAGCGACCTCTTTAGTAAGTTGAGATCGTATCTTACTACTGCATCGTGAAAAAACAAAAATATTACCGAGTAGCAGGGCTGAGAAATAAGATCGATAGGATAAAGGTAAAAATATGGAAGTTGTTTCAGGAAATTAATAAAATGAATATGAAAATAAAATTATCAGAATCATGCATTATGAGATTTATTCGGAGATGTTTGAGCCGGACACCTCAAACATTAATATAAATAATATATATGAAATTAGGTTGCAGGGTCAAATAGTCGATTTATGTCCTAGTGAAAATTAATGTAAAATATTTGAAATTAGATTTTTATAACAACAACCATAATATTAGTGTGTTTATATACGTTTTTAATGCTGTAAAATATTTTATCATAATATTGAATATAAACATAGTATCTTCATTTTCTACAATCTATATCGCAGACCAGTTACACAGTATTGGAGCCAGAGTTAGGGAAAACCAATTATGCACCACGCAACATTGTAAGAGAAAGTAGACCTGGGGAGCCACGAGACCCTCGCAAAAATCGGCTAAGTATTTTTTTTACTGCCCCAGAATCATTTCTTCAATACCACTGCGAAACTGTCCTAGGCAACGGGTGTTAGTTAAAAGGGGAATTACACGTTAAGGTCCTACAATGTCACAATATGCTACACTAAGGTACCAAGATTTGTATAGTAAACTTCGTCTTAGACAATAAGGAGGCTATACTAATCGTAGTAAACTATAGCGTTCGCTTGAGAACATAGTTAGGGTCTTGGGAGTGTAATGCATAGAATGTCATATTGAGGTGGGTGAGTAAAGACGAGATCTAGTAGGGGTTGTTGCTTCTTCTAATTTGTGGTGTTAAAAACAAACGTTGATTTACATAGTGTATATTGTGAGGTTGAGTGTAGTACTAAGATCGTTAGCGTGTATGATTTAGTAATTGTGTGAGCTTAAGTGTTTAGTAGTAATTCACAGTAGGCAGAGAAACTTAACGTTGTTGTTCTTCTCCCTATCGGTCGTAATGCTAAAAATGCTGTGTGTCAGTATATAGTAGCCAAAAAAAAATAGACATGGTCAGTGTGACGTGATAAGCATTTTCTCGGTCAGATGCTACGACAATAGTTGATGTGTTAGATATGTGTGTATAAGTGACACAGTGTGGGTGTGTGTGTGTTGTGTGTGGTGTGGGTGTGTGTGTAAGGTGTAGTTGAGGTATAGGAAACCAGTAATCATCACAGGACTTCAAGTTTATGTGTGTTGAAAACTCCATAGCTCGATACATGACCTTCATTGGGTGTAGACAGTGTCCAATTCATACAAATACGAGGTACTCTAGGCGTCAGTATACCTACAGGCATGCTCAGTACTTCAACTCTCACTTAATCCCTGTGCTGTACAAAGAACGATAGCGAGATATTTAATGAAAGGTCAACTATAATATCACGCTCTTGGACTAGCTACGATCACATGGTCGAATTGATATAATCAAGTGCCAGATGACCGAGAATTATCAAGGCCAAAACAATCTAAAAAGAGAGTGACTAAGCGACCTAACTCGCGCTGTAAGAGAGTTTTCAATTCTTTAGGAGGGTTAGTGAGTCTGAACCAATCCCTATAACGAATACACCGTCATAATGTACCTAGCAGTGCTTAAAACGGTAATTCGAATATTCCTCCTGCATAACTTCATCTGTTCACGTTGCAAATGGTGCGTGAAGTTACATACTTAAATATTTTTAAGGATTGTAATATCCGTCAATACATCGCGATAGTACTTCGAAGGTAAATTTGTAATTGTTACATCATAGACATTTGGAGGTTTTCTTGATTTAAGTGTTATAAGTATGGAAAGAGGTGCTAGCGGGTTAATTGAACACAAAGAGGTTAAATGTAAAGTTTAGGTCTAAAGGTTAAAGTTGGGATTTAATATGGGAGAAAGCAATTATACAGTGTGTGAAATGAGTTAAAAATATTAAGGTATTTCAATGTCGAAGGAAAACATAGATTCTATTTATTTACATGCACTTTATATATTATTATTAAAAATAAATGTATTATTTTCTTTCAATATTGAAAAAAGACACAATTCTGTCGATTCAGGTTGATGAATCTAAACAGGCATTTTTATTGAGTCTTTTTTTAAATCACCAGAGAATAAGGAGAGATACAGACTATTCTTTTGAGATTTGAAAAAAACAAATGGGGTTTGATGTTTCTATTTTATTTATTGAAAGAATGAGAAACCACAGTCGAGTTTGTTTAGACATGAGCTAGAAAGTATAATGCATGTTCATGGTCAAATGAAACACACCCTACAAAGTATTATGAAAATTAAGAAATAAATAACATCGAAGTTAACACTTCCATCTGAATAACATCTAATATGTAAGATCGACTTTCTCATAATTTGATGGTTATATAATCTTACTTAAAATAATATGTGGTTTAAGAGTTAGCCAGATATTCACATTTAAACGCGCACCGTGCGTGAGCAACGCACATGATCTTACAAGCAGACTAATCACTACTAGCACAAGCATCACCATAGAGTGGTAAACCTCGCCCCAATCCTAGCTTATCTTTTTTACTCCACCTTACACCTCAGATTGTTTTAGCTACATAGTCTGCATTATACTTGCTATTTATTTCTCATTATATTCATTACCTACTTCATCATATTTACACTCACCAATTTAATATAATTCAGACTTTTCTAAATAGTTCTAACTAATTCTTATAATAATTTCTAGAGGTGTGGCGGAAGCTCTCATCATACACTATCTTCGTATATTCGACGATTATCGCGTGTACTTGAAACATTGTGATGAAACATCTCCATACATATATATGGAAGCACATTGACTCCAAGATCTTATTAAAGCAAATATTAGTATTTTACAGAACGTTTAGTTTGTCACCTTCTTATTGCATTAACATTGAGTACTGTAATATGTATAGAGTATTTACAATTACTACGTATGCCCTAAATAATAATTAGACCTTCCTGACTCTAGGGGTCCACATGTGGGACTCCACACATGCCGTTACGAGGAAAGTTAGCTACCGTGAGATTAGCGGTATATACTCTTTATATTTATTATTAGAAGATACATTTTAAATACTTAATAACAACTCACTTAGTTTATGACAATCCTGTCAATGTATAGAGGTTTATTATTTGACGAAAGGAGTAAACGATCACATCCTATCGTAAAAACGTCACATGAGTTGGTGAGCGTTCTAAAAACGCAACGGTTGAAACGCACCCCCCCCCTTACCCCCCCCCCCTACCCCCCTCACCCTTGACTGAATCAAACCTCCCACCTACCCTCCCCACCCCCCCTCACCCCCCCCCCCTACTCACCAATACGGGCAATAGCGTGGCAATCCGACTCTGAGGCATACCTCAAAACATTACTATAACATAAACTTAAAACTATTATTACTCGGCTTCATAAAATCAGAAATATAAAATGTTAGAAAAGGGTCGTGAGTAGAGTTATTTAAATTAATAATATCTATATACAATAATACTTTAGTTAGTAATGAATTTAGAATTACCGTTAAGTACACAAGCCACTATCAAGCGAATACGATTCCACCCAGTAAGACGTCACAGAGATATGTCCTATACTCGCGAATATCAACACTTCTAAACTCACGAAAGTAAAAATATATATAACTACTAGAGACCACTAATTAACGAACATGATATAATCGCACTAGGAATGGGATATAGCAAAAGTGAGGGGTGTGAGCGGGATATTATATCTCATATAGTTTATCACCATAGCACATTAGGTCACCTTTCTAAATCGATAAACAATCCAATTAAGACTTCATACCACACCCATTATAAACCTAACAAGATAAGGTAAACATCTCTAATCAAATAGCGTGAGTTTTTTTCTCAGTTGAATCGTAGCATCAAGTCATACGTACACTAGAAGAAAGAAGCTTGAAAAGGGAGGAGGCGCTTAGGGAGAATAATAAAAATTACATAGAATATGCAAGACATCCTAGCACCCTTATCTAAGTCAACACACCAAATCGACTCCCCGTAAACCCTATACCTAGGGGTAAGGCCCTAAATACAGGGTTGATATTCTATGAATATAGGACATGTCAGAGCTAGAAAGGCTAGAAAAGGCGCGGTAGGGCGGATCATAACACACATAAGCAAGGAACACAAATGCATCCACTAGCACCTTCTAAATATACACAAATCGACTCCCCGCTACCCAATACCTAGGAATATGACACTAAGACCGGGTGTAATTCTACAATATAGGTATCGGCCACCGTATGCTCAAGACCACAGAACTCAGACTCAACTACACACCTACACTCATCCATACATAGCCTATACCAGTAGCAAACTTTGTTTTGGTTATTTAATATATTAACTTGTCAAATTGTTTTAGTATTGAACCCTGTTTTGCCTTTTTAGCCTAATAGCATATTTAGTTTATTTTACTATTGGATCTTGTTTTGCTTATTTAGCTTAATATCTAGTTTAATTGTTTTTGTATTGAACTCTGATTTGCTATTTTAACTTAATAACATGTTTAGTTGCTTTGGTATTGAACCTTGTTTTGCTTATTTGCCTAATAACTTGTTTAATTGTTTTACTATTGAACCTTGTTAAAAAGACAACTTGTTTAATTCTTTTAGTATTTTACTTTATTTAGCTTATTTAGCTTAATAACTTGATTAACCGTTTTAGTATTGAACTTTATTTTTATCTTATTTAGTTTAATAACTTGATTAATAGTTTTAGTATTTAACTTTATTTAGCTTACTTAGCTTAACTACTTGATTAATCGCTGTAGTATTGAACTTTATCTAGCTTATTTAGCTTAATAACTTGATTAATCGTTTTAGTATTAAACTTTATTTAGCTTATTTAGCTTAAAAACTTGATAAATCGTTTTACTATTGAACTTTATTTAGCTTAATAACTTGATTAATCGTTTTAGTATTAAACTTTATTTAGTTTAATAACTTAATTAATCGTTTTAGTATTGAACTTTATTTAGCTTATTTAGCTTAATAACTTGATTATTCGTTTTGGTATTGAACCTTATTTTCCTTATTTTACTTAATAACTTGATTAATCGTTTTAGTATTGAACTTTATTACTAGGCTTGCTCTCAGATTATAACTTAGATTTAATCGGTTTTAGTATTAGGAATCCCTGAGTTTTTAAAGTCTTATTGTGAGCTTTAATAACTATAAATTATATCGTTTCAGTATCTGAATCTTTATTTAGCTTACTTACTAATACTTCTTGATTAATCTGTTGTATATATATTCGAACTTTATTTCTAGCGCTTATTATGAGGCTGGCTTATAACTTGATATCGTTTTTAGAGAATGAAGAGCGCTTATTTCTTTAATTTAATCTTAATAACTTGATTAATACGTTATTAGTATTGAACCGTTTTAAGCTTATTTAGCTTTAATAACTTTTAATTATCGTTTTAGTATTCGACTTTATTTAGCTTATTAGTTAATAACTATTGATTAATCCGTATACCTCTGGGCTATATTGAACTTTAAATTTGCTTATTTAGCTTAAATACTTGATTAAATCGATTTAGTATGGAACTCTATTATAATTTTCCTATTGTACTGTAATAACTTGATTAATCCGTAATTTAGTATTGCACAATGTTTAAGAGAGCTGGTATTTAGCTAACTAACTTGAATTAAAAATTTCAGAATCGTTTTAGTATTATGAACTTATTTAAGTATTCTTTAGCTTAATATCTTATGATTAATCGTTTTAGTATTTGAGAATGGTATATTATCTATTTGAGCTAATACATCTTGCATCATCATTTTACTATGGAAGATTCTCAATTTCACAGTGACTGACACTTCTGCTTATATAGCACTTGAATAATCGCGTCGCATTTAGATATTCATAGATAGTATTAAAAGCTTTTATAAAAATATTTATATCTCTATATATCTATCTTATATATCTTTTTAGTATTAAGACCATGACAAGTTTGTTAAGTATGCCGCACATATTCTAGGCGATACTTCACACTCGTGGCTTATCGGTAGATGCGACAGAGACCGATAAGTCAAGGGCCGGGTTCTTCGATTCCTTAGATTACATAGGGAGACTCACGTAGGTAGATAAGATATTTACTCTAGATAAGTTCCCCTCTTCTAGATAGGGCTATCCGTCAGTTCCGAACACTTTTAAAAAAAATTCATGAGCGACTCACTATTTTGGTAGCTTTGTCTAATTTACGTGTAGCTTGTATTACTTATGCGGGTATTTAATATTTATTAAATGAGAATTATTAAGTTAATTATATGTATTGATGTATTATTTATTATTATTTTATTTATTACAATTTATCAATGAGATGATTATCTATTTTTAGATTTACTGAGTTTACTTAAAACTTATTATAATCTAATACATCTTATCTATATATATGGAACAATCAATTCTATTAAATGTAATGATAGTAAAAAGGAGTTTATTATATCATTAAGTTTAATAAACGTATCTTTATATACTAATAATTACGAATTTAATGTCTATTTTTAGGTGGGGTTATAAATTATTTCACGTTATCGTAAATTTCTAAATAATATAATTTATTATTAATTTATAATATATTATTTATTAATGGTAAATTATTATATTAATTATTTTAATTAAATTAACTGTTAAATGTGGATGAGTTAATTATATCTATATTGAGTATGTTTGGATTTATTCTATACCATTTACCGCATTCATTAATATGAGTCATGTAACTAAGTAAGTAGTAAGTTAGTAGTAGTAGTAATAGTAGTATCATTATATTATTATATAATTATGAGTTTTATTAAGGTATATTATTATAGGACTTAAGAGGACAATTCCCCAATTATCCTTTCATTATAAATTTATATAATCATTTAATATGCAATATTTCGTTGCATATAATTAATTATTATTTGCACTTAATTTACTTAAATTGTACATTAATTTAAATATCTAGATGTCATAATAATTTAACCATTACTATTACCAACTTATAGCACAATCTTATAGTCTCAAAGTTCACAATAAAATAGTATCGGCACGCTACTATCCGGAAAACCTTGTGACCTAATTATGAGTAGCTACATCTGCCAATCATACATGTTTTACTACATAATGGCTATCTATTAAGGATACTATTTTAGAGTATAACTCTATACCTTAGAGAGCGATTATACTTTGGTGCACGCAGAGTAACCGGTCTATAAACATCCATTACAATTATTATCTACATACTTCACTATATGCTGAGATGATATATCATTGTATTTTCGCATATCTCACTTTATTTATTACCTATTTCGGAGAGAATAATGCTACGTTCATGTTACCTCTGATCAGAATTTAATACAAAGTATAATTATTTATATAAATTTATTTAGTAGTATTAAACTCTCATAAATTAATTTAAATTATATTCTATTATGTGACGCTAGCTTTTAGTTTGAGAGAGATAAAAAGGCTTATATCTTAAGTGAGATATATGAGGTCAATTATGATAAATATGTTCCTGATATCACCATCACAGAGTACTGTCCAGGTCAGTTCTTCACGAGCCTGAGGAAAACAGACGCGGAACGAGCGTAGACCGCAGCAAGAAGCGAGAACGAGAGGCCGTATGGCATTCGTGAGATTGTTCTGGATCACTCTCGTCTTCCTATCTTGTGGGCAATACGTAGCGAGCGTAGCGAACGGAGTGAGCAGCCTATGACTGCCAAAATTTGCGCGAGGCTGTTCTGAATCGAAGCGAAGAGTTACGCATGGCACAGTCTATAAATGCGCGAGTCGTACGCCGAGCGGGGTAGCTGAGTCGGAGCTCATAAGCGACTGAGCGCAGCGCGTACGTCGAAAACTCGGAAATGTCTTAGCCACTCTCCGTAAGTAGCAAGAGAATTGTCGTAGCATTCGTTGCTCTGTTAGTATTAATTAGTATTAGTAATTAATTATCATTCATTATTATAAAATTAGTATATTATTATTTCATGTAGTTATTTATCATAATTATTATTATCATCTATTTGTATTATTGTATTAAATTTTAAATTTACTTCACTTATTACTCTCACATTAATAATATATTAACTCATAACTGAGATTATAAGTACTGTTGATTTGCGAGATATTTTAGTCGCGAGATATATGTTTATCTTATGTATTTAATCATTTAGTACCTAGGTGCCTGTGATATTTTTTCTTTATATAGTCGTTAGAGAAGGCAATTATTAGTGTCTAGCTCATGTTATGTTTAATATCTTCTTAGTTGTTACTTCGGTCCAGTTAAAGCTGAGCTGGTTTTTAAGGTAATTGCGAGTCGATGCTATAGTTCTAGTGGCTTGTGAGTACTCACATTAACTTCACTACACTTACATCTTACGCTTCCAGGTGGATGTATTATTTCCATCTGTACTATTATACCGTCTTCTGTTTGGCATATAAATCAGTGTATGTATAGGTTGGGTGTATCAACACATTTCTAAAATAATTCTTATAGCAAGACTCTCTGAGCTCGATCTCTATAGATTTAGAGATATGAAATCCCATTAACATGGCTCGATTTACTTCAGAGGGATCGATTTTCTCCGACTGAGTGGGATTATTTAATGTCTCTTTTGAGTGCGAGAGATGAGTAAAGTAATGAACCTATTTACTATTTAAGGGTGGGTAATACAACAAAATATTCATAACATAAACACTTAGTGAAAATAACAACACTTTCATACAAATCAGGAACATATATTGCAACCTGGATTTAAAGAGCCAAAAACCGATTAATATCGTAATTTTCTAGAATTGATTTTGGTATCTAATATCCTACGTCAGCCGCGAGCTCATATTTAATGTACCGTACTATTTGATTCTACCTAAATTCAACTATGACTAAGTCAGGTATGCACAAAAATCGTTCCACTTAGTGACCGAGTATTTTCATAATAACTACTGCATATCAGTTGTTTTATCTTGGACCTTACCTTTCTTTAAATTAGCCTAAATAAGGTTGTTTGTGTGTCTTATTGTTGTATAGGGGTATATTATACTATTCTAGTATATATTTAATATAGTATATATATATATATTTAATAGTGAGTATATATTTATATTAGTATATAGTATATATAATATTATATCTAATATATATATATGTATATATATATATAATATAGTATTATATATATATATATATATATAATATATACTACAATATATATACTTATATAAATATTTATGTCATATATATACTAACGGGGTATCTATATTTATAGTATATTGTGTATATATATATATATTAATAGTAAATATACCATATGATATATATACAATAATATATATATATTATATATATATATATTATATATATTATAATATAGTATATATTATATATATAATATATATATCCTATATTATATATTATATAATATATAAGGTATATACTTAATATATATAATATATATATATATATATATATATATATAATTATATATATATATAAATTATATATATATATATATATTATACGCTACGTATATGTCTTTATCCGTAGTGTCGCGTAGTATATAAATATTATATTACACATATTATACAGAGTATATAGACTATATACCTACTATATATATATATATTATATATATATTATAAGGTGTATAAGTATACATTGTTTTATTTAACTCAGTAACACTTATAGTTATTTCTATCTACAGTCACTTTCCTTTTCTTATTTATGGCTGTTATGCGCATGCTCTTGTTTGTTTTTTTTTTTAACTTTATTTGTAGTAACGCTTGCTTGGTTTATTGGTTTACTATAATTTGGTTTAAATACTTCATCAGTGGAGCACTTTGACTGGCTTTTATACTATCAATAACATATCAATACTTTCTATAATACTAAATTGCCAGGTTCATGGCTTTGTAATTCTGTTTAACATTAACTTGGCTTGAAACTTATACTCCTTTATATGCAGGGTGCTCTAAAATGACTATGGTGGTCTAATTGACTTTTAGATATTGTGTTTTAGGCTTTAAATATATAGCAGGAAAACCTGTGACAGGATAAATAGAGATCACTTAAATTGACAAAAATAATACTAATGGTATATATAAATAAAAAAAAAAAAAAAAAAAAAAAACAATTCCACCAAAAAGAGTTCAGAAACAACTTTAAGCATAACTATATATAAAGTTTTGATAATTAAGAAGGATGTTAAATTATATCTTTATAAAATTTAACTCCTTTTTTTATTACTACCCTAATATACCATACTCTTAGTATTATCTAGAGGTATGGTAATTACTTTCTCTTACTTAGTATATCATTATTATATAATCACTGTAATTATTAACACTATACCTATCCCTATTTATATCATAGGCCTGTACTATCTATGACTCGTACTATTATGAGCGTATCATTATGTATAGCTACCTAAGGGTTAGAATACCTTTTGACGAGTAACCTATATAAATACTATATCAATACTATTATATACCTATCTTGACTATCGAGGTACATAATATTATAATAATCCTTAGAATGGAATTACTATTAGGATAGGCTATATATTATATATTGTATACTTCTGTTAGTACTATAGTGATGATTATATATATACCTATATATATTATTTATGAGGGTACGTGAGAGACTATATTTATATCTAGTTGTTTGACTATATTTATCGAACTCCTATACCTACTATACAACTAGGCTATATTAGTGTAAATAACAGTTTACAGAATTCGTGATAATTTTATAATATCAGTTTATTATAAACATAGTTTATTTAGTTTAAAAATTCATATCGAAACACTTTACTCTCTGTTTCTGTATCTTTTGTCGCACAACATAATTACATAATCGTATATATGTGGAGTGCCTCAGCTTAACTATATTGCTGCCTTTATCTAGCTTAATTACTTTTTTTTCGTGTTCCATATGTTCTTTATATTAGGTACTTTGACGACTCGCTGGGCTCCTCTCTATTTAGCTTACTATGACAGGGCTTTGTCCGTTTAGCTGTTCCTCACGGTGCTAAGGCATCACGCAGCCGTGTGGTTCTTTTCTTTGTTTTCAGCTTTAATTAGCAATTATCAGGTCGCTTATTTTATTCTTTGTGGCCACTTCTTGTGATATTTTCTCCCCGGCTTAATTTCTGACCTTTCCCTTTTGGTGCTTCGCCGTAATGTTGCAAGTCCTCACCTTGTGTGCGTCACCCCGATTTTGTATCTTAGTTATCTTTCTTTTTCACCTTTTATCTTATGGCATATTATTTATTTTATTCTTCACGTCCTTTGCTTAGCATATTTGATTCAATCAGTTTGTGTTCCAAATAGCTTCGTCTTGTGACTTTCCTTGACTTATTTAGATAATATTTATATAAATATTCTATTTTTCTATTTAGAATTTTATTAAATTTTATGTAACATTATTAAATTAAACTTGGAATATTTATTTATTTTTATGTTCTTCAATAATCTGCATATCTAGCTTCTGTATCTCTGGTCACGCCTTGCTTGGGGCTTTTAATTGCTTAAATATTTTTTTTGTGGTCTATATATATATATATGGAGAGTATATATATTTAATATATCATATATAATATATATATAGTTATAATATTATTATTAGGATAAATGTTATTATTTTATTATAACATATATTATAATATCATATATATATAAGGAGTATATTATATATTATATACATATTATATTTTATTTATATATATATAATATATCACATATATATATATACTAACTAATGATATATATATTATATGATACAGTATGTGAACGGGGTTTTTAGTCATATGAATATATATAAAATTTTTATAATACAATTATTAACATTTGTATTAATATATATATATATATATACATATATATATATATATATACTACCCTATTATTATATATTATATATATATCTACTACCTCATCGTATCCCATTTTCCTTTACCTTCCTCATATTTACTTCGGGATCTATTTCCTATAAATTTATTTTTATTTATATATATATCATACTATATATCATACCGCTATACTACTATATTACTATATAGCTCAATATACTAGACTTTGAGCCTACCGTATAATACATATTATTGCTAACCGTTTATATAGCAAATATATATTTCTACTATAGGTATGGTGCCTTTAGTTATGTAACCCTATATAAATACGTGTAGTGTGTACTTAACTATTCATTCCACTTGTTTATAGGTATACTTATATATATCATGGAGGTATACTATATTATATAGTGGTTTAATTCATATTATATATATAATATATAGCTAGGTATAGTATATATCCTATACGATCCACCTTTAGCTACACACATATATACAGTTATACCTACACAAGCGCCAGAGATAGTCACGCTTGTATATACCTTAGCTCGTATCACTCTTCAGATGCACTCTGATCTTTTCCCCAATGTAAACACTGCGAAAGGGGAACGCATTCATACTGATATATATATTACGTTATCATATTTATATATATATATATATATATATATATATAGTATATATATATTTTTATAATATTATATAATATAATATATATAAATATATATATATATAATATTATATATATATATACTATATATATAATATATATATATATAATATATATATAAGTAGTATCATATATATATATATATATATATATATATATATATATTATATATATAATATTAAATATAAATATATGTATATATATATATATAATATTATATATTATTATATATATATATATATGATATTATATATATATATATATATATTATATGATTGTTTTATTTAACTCGTAACATTTAATACGCTTATTTCTATCTAATCACTTTAATTTTTCATATTATGTTTTATGTTTCCATGTTTTTTTTCTTCTATTTTTATTATTTTGCTTCCTATGTGCTTAAGTCATTCTTGTTTAAATAGTTTCATTATAGCACTTTACTTGGCTTTTTATATCTCGACGCAAAGACTGCGATAGAGTTTGTGTATTACCAACTGCCAAGTCCATTGGCTTTGTACATTTGGTTTTTACTTTACTGTTTCAACTTATACCTTTATTTAATCTTCTTTTACATAATAAACTTGTTTGGCTATATAACTTTTAGATAACATTACCTTTTAACCATATAACACAAATAAAAAATTGTTTTGAATAATTACATAAAGATAAAAATATATAAAAAACAATTTAATACATTTCAGAAAAAAAAATTTTTTTAGCAATAAAACCATTTTTATTATAACTATCTAAATTATATATATATAATAATATATATATATACTATAATATATATATTATATATATTATATATCTATTATCTATATATATATACTATATATATATAATATTATATATATATATATATATATAATATATATAAATATATATTATATATATATATAGTACTATATATATATATATATATATATATAATTATATATTATAATATATATATATATATATATATAATATTATATATATATATAGTATATATATTAGTGACAGGCCTTAAAATTAATATCAATAAGACTGCAAGAATATATTTAAAAGTATTTACTGGTTTCATAAGTTGGTTAGAAAACGTTTCTTAATAGCTTATGTAAGCACATGTAAAGTACTTTTTAAAGTATATTCTTGCAGTTCTATTCGATTAAATATGTTGAAGACCTTCTTACTATACTCTTAAATAAAAACTCGGCGAAAATTGCTGCTGACTTATTACACTATATTATATATTATATATTCTAATATATATTAATATATTATTATAGTATATATATATATATATATATTATATATATATATATATATATAATATATACTATCTATATATATTAATATATATATATATATATTATATATATATATATATATATAATATAATAATATATATATATACTATATATATATATATAATAATAATATATAATATATATATTTATATATATATTATATATATATATATATATTGAATAACTTATTATTTAATTACATTTATAATATTATAATATTGATTAAAAAAAATGTGAGCACATTTTATATTGTACCTTTTTTCACGAATCTCTATGTCTACCTGCTGACATGCGCTTTCATGTCTACATGTAGACATGCGCTTTCATGTCTACATGTAGACATGCTCTTTCATGTCTACATGTAGACATGCTCTTTCATGTCTACATGTAGACATGCTCTTTCATGTCTACATGTAGACATGCGCTTTCATGTCTACATGTAGACATGCGCTTTCATGTCTACATGTAGACATGCTCTTTCATGTCTACATGTAGACATGCTCTTTCATGTCTACATGTAGACATGCTCTTTCATGTCTACATGTAGACATGCGCTTTCATGTCTACATGTAGACATGCGCTTTCATGTCTACATGTAGACATGCTCTTTCATGTCTACATGTAGACATGCTCTTTCATGTCTACATGTAGACATGCTCTTTCATGTCTACATGTAGACATGCGCTTTCATGTCTACATGTAGACATGCGCTTTCATGTCTACATGTAGACATGCTCTTTCATGTCTACATGTAGACATGCTCTTTCATGTCTACATGTAGACATGTATCTACATGCGTAGGCACATCAATAAATTATTTCATCCTTTGCAGGCAACTTTTCTTAGAATTTACAACAAAGGTCAAATAAAAATATCAATTGGTTGTATAGCAGATTAATATATATATATATATATATATAATTTCTTTCTACCAATTATAGATAGAGAGAGATGGATGAGTATATATATATATATATATATATATATATTATATATATATATACTATATATCAGTGGCGTTTCCTGATTTGAGGGATAGGGTGTCGCTATAAGTCCGAATATGTATATATAGTATGCCTATAAAAGCTATATTCCATTTCATATAATGAATATAATATTATATTTATTTATATATATATATATATATAATGTATATATATATATTATTATAATATATGCTAATAATGCTTATTATTGCTACAAGACCGATATAATATATAGAATGAATATATATATATATATATATATATTATATATATATAATATATATATATATCTATTATATAATATATATATATATTATACTATATATATAAACCACATTAAAATATAAATTAAAAAGTCTCTGTTCAAAATCTACCTGTGGGCGGGAATTAAAACAGGCATCTTTTCTAAGCTATTTGAAGCATAGACACGAGAGTTGAGCGAAACGCACCTGAAATAGCACGGAACGGACGGATATACTGTTCGAATTTTGTAGCGCACAAGAAAAGCTCCTTTTGATACGGTAACTACTCTATAAAATAGGCTATTTGGAAGTTTAGAGAATTTATTTTTTAGTATTTTATTGAAATTGTGTACAAAACTTCTCCTTGAACAGATTTCCTTATATCTAAGGGTAATTAAAAACAAACTAAAGATTTATAGGGTGTGCGGCGCCACCTAGCATCTATGGAGAAACCCTGATTATATATATATATATATATATATATACTATATATATATATATATATATACTATATTAATATATAATATATATATTATTATTATTATTACTTACTAATTTATTACTCCATCACCATTTCAATATCATTATATATATACAGTAAAATCATGGTAGATTAGAATCACATGAGAAATAAGATTAAGAATATAAAAAGTAATAATGAAATTAAAATAAATGATAGACTATAATAATTAATAATATATAGATAAGAAATAAAAATAGAATTATATAAATATCATGAGATAATTAGTATAAGATTAGATAATATAAAGATAAGAATAGCATAGATAGATATAATAAGAATATATCGATAATAAGAGATAATGAGAGACGATGATCGAGCAGAATGGCAAACGAACAAAGCAAACGATGAGGAGAGGAGGAGAGAAAGGAAGAAGGAAGATTGTATATAAGATTGATTATGATGAAATGTAATATGTCTGAGAGTAATATAGATGAGTTAATATGATGAATGTATTAGAGTTAGAATATTAATATCAGAAACGATTTATTGATAGATAGAATAAGTAGATTGAAAAAAATAAGAGTCTATTATTCATAGATCAGATATGAGAACTGTTCTTATGGATGATTTATATACGGTGACTTAATATTTGTATAATAACAATATTTCCATCATCAAAATGAACAGTCGTCAGATAGCTTTTAATCTTAAAGAATAGATATAAAAAATTAAAATAACGGAGAAAAGTGAGGGTAATTAATATTAGTGAGTAAAGATATAATCAAAGTATAATGAAATATTAAGTATGGATGAAAGATAAGAGAGTAATAGGAGAGACGAGTATCAAAATATTGTTGCACTTAACTCAATATATACAGAAAAGAATGAGCGAAGTCAGGTAAGATATTTAAAATTAAAGAATAATAGAAAGGAAACTACTTGAAAAAAGCATTGAGATTTAAAAAGAAATGAATAAGTGGATATGAAATTAGATAAAAAAAATATAGATAAAGATTCTAAAAATAAGAAAGAATTAAGTTAAAAATAAAAAATAGAAGGGAAAGAAAAGACGTGCGAAAAATGAGGCAACGTTTTGTGTTAATTATTAAGAAGTATAAATGTAAAGTAAATATTCGTAATCTTCAGGTGGATTCAAAAGGTCAAGATGAAGAACGAAATGAAGATAGGCAAAATGAGATTAATCAATAAAACTGAATAGAACTTTGCTTAAACTGAGCCTAAGAGATGAAAAAGAAGATGATGAGAAATAGGGCGCAGGCAGAGAGAGAGATAAGAAGGATTAAGTATTATATTTTACAGCAAAAGAGTAGATAACAAATAGATAAGGAGTTAGAACAGAGAAGCAACCAATAACAGAAACAGAGGAGAAGGAAAGAGAAAGAAAGAGATTAAGAATAATTTAATGACAATATGATAGAAAGGTGCGTTGCCAGTGGTAAGCATAGAGAGATTTAAAAATGAAAATAAGTTCTAAAAAGATAGAGAGAGAGAGATGGGTAGAGATGACAGCTAGAGAGTAGAAAGAGAGGGAAGAGAGGAAGGAAGCGAGAGCAGAGCGAATAATAACTTGTCCTCCAAATAGAAATGATCAACAAAGTAAATAATTGAAAATAAAAATTAATTTTTTTTTGAATCCTTTCGTGAATGTCATCTTCATTTCGCCATTTCCTACAATTTATTATTTTATACTCATTGGGATTTATGTTATCATCTATTATATATTTAATTTTAAATTATGATGTATTTTATACATTTTAGGAGGAATTATTCCATTATCATTATTATTTTCCATTTCTCATTTATTTTTACTTTTTATTATTATTATTATTTTCTATTTTTTTTTTAATTTTTCATTTAATATGTACTTATTTTTTATTTCTTTTATTTATTTATTTATTTTTTATTATATTGGTTATTTATTGTTTTTTTTTATTTTTTTATTATTTTGATTATTTTATTTATTTTTTATTTAAATTTATATTATATGTTTAATTTATTATTAATTTATATCAATATTTTCATTACAATCATTTTATCTATTATATTATCAATTTATTTAATCTTACTTTTCAATTATTGTCTTTATTACTTATATTTAAATTCATTAAATCTTATTCAGTTAATGTAATTTTTTTGCTAATTTCTTTTTTTCCTCAGATTTTCTTTTACCAATGTATCTGTGTGTTTTAATTTATTCCAATTTCATTAGCTTATTTTTCTAGGATTAAATTTACATATTTTACTTTACTTTCATTATTTTTTTTTTGTTATTTGCAATTTACATTAATTTTTTTATATTTAATTTATTATTTTTTATAATTTATTTTTCATGAATTTTTTTTATAATTTTTAATAATTTTTTTTTATTATTTTTAAACAATTTTTTATTCATATTCTATTATTATCGTTCTAATTCGGTAACTTTCACTTTGAATTGTCATATATAACTTTATTATAATATTAATTTAATAATTTGTCAATAAATTTATCCTAGCCGGACTCCTAGGTTATAAATTACCTAGAGCAAACTTTTAAAAAAGGTTCTTATATATTTATCTTATTTTTATCCATTGTATAGAATAAATAATTTGTTATATTATTTTTCATATACTTAGAATATGTCAAATTTTATTTTCATTATTTTTTTCTTATAGTGTTATATTTATGATTCGTGTTTTTGGGCAAACTGAAAAAAATAATAATTCACTTTTTTACTTATAGTTATTTTATATATTTATTTACTAAATACCTTAATTTAATTTTCTATTTGTTGTTATTATACTATACTATATATACTATTAGGTATACGTATGCTATATATATTAGTATATATATCATATATATATAGTATATATATATATATATCTATATATATATATATATATATATATAATATATATATATATATATTTAGGGTGTATTAATTACATATTATATATCATATATATTGAATGTTCAGTTTCTTCTAATAGTTTCAATGATTATTAGTATTTCAATCGGTTACTTTCGCTATATATATCGAATTATATGCCGATGTGATAGACATTCTTATCCATACTTAATTTAAATAACACTTATATGTTATTTTTCCAATTTGTTAAGTCCACATCCGCAATATTTAAACTATCCTCAAGTTTCTATGTAATTCCTCAATTTGCATATGGGAGAAACCTGTCGATAGATGCGAATGCTACACTCGGTTTTATCAGCTCTTACTCCGATTATAAGTATTTGTTGCATCCGCAATAATGTTAAATAAATACTCTCATCCACATCTTCGGACCATTTAAGAAGATTACTTTTTTCTAATTATCTTTTAATTTTGGGGAAGCCTTGTGTGCCTTTGATGGTTAATTTTTTAAGGATATTTTATTTAAGTGCTTTTATATTGAACCTTGATTTGTACTCATTTTTTAGTTTTGCGAATGAACTTTTTAAATTGATTGAGCCTTTGAAATCTGTACCTGCGAAACTGTTCTTTGTACAAACGGTATGGTAATCTATATTGGTGGTGCTACATATATGTAGTTTTTCATGATATGATTACCTGCAGAATTTGTACTTGTGAGAGCTCACGGCTGCTGACAAGAAAAGAGGTAATACTTGTTTAATTGCTTTTTATATTGAACCTTGATTTTGTACTGACTTCTTGTTAAATAAGATCACTTGCTCTTAATTGTTCGTTTTTATACTTGAACCCTTATGATTTGGTACTTGAACTTTTGCTAACAAAGATAACGTTGTTTAATTCGTTTTCATTTGAACCTTGATTTGTTACTGACTTGTTGCTATATAAAAGATTATTTGTTTAGTTGTTTTAATTTGGTGATCCTTCATTTTATTTCATTTAACCTTGTTACCTTGATTAAATAAAGTAAACTTGTTCAATTGTTTTTTAGCCTGAACTTATTTTAAAGAATAAATTGTTTCATAATTGTTTTTATATTGAACCTTGATTTGAACTGAACTTTGCTTAAAAGATAACTTGCTTATTTGTTTTAATATTGGACCTTCATTTGTATTAAATCTTTTCAACTTTGTTAAAAAAATAACTTGTTCAATTGTTGTTAAAAAGGTAACTTGTTCATTCGTTTTAGTATCGAACTTTTTGTATAGAGCCTTGTTAAAAAGAAGAT